>JANHFT010002319.1:26048-42171 GCA_032467955.1 Pseudoxenodon macrops
CAGCAAAGCTATGGGAGATAAATTATGAGAGATAAACTAAAGCAGCCAGCAAAAATGGCTGGGGAATTCTGGGAGTTGAAGTCCACCAAGCTTAAAAGTTGCCAAGGTTGGAGACCCCTGAACTAAAGAATCTAGAATATCCCTGGTTAATACACACTGTAAATGGCATCTTAAATGCCTGAACCATTATTAAAGGATTCTCTTCGTTTGAGAAAAATCAATTATCTGAAAGCTGAAGGATCCTGATCACTCTCTTAGATAATAGGCTTTACAAAATTAATTGTTTTCGGGGTGGTGGTGGCAAATATTCTCTTCAGGAGAAATCTGCATCTGTCCAGCTACTGGTAACTACAACTGTATACTGTATATGTATTCCCACAGCATGCTCAGTGATGAGGTATGCTGGGAATTATAGTTCAGTAACATCCGGAGGGTCACAGGTTTTCTCTTCCTAGATTGTATCAAAGCTCTGCAAAATTAATAGTCTAGTTTGTTATTATATCAACAGCAAAAAAAGTACTTCAAGACACAACAGGTACAGAGCTTTTAACCCTCCGTTAGCCCAGACCTCTTTTGTGCTGTGCACAAATGACACTAAATAGCTACACAGGGGGAAAATAAGGAACGTGGAATAGTACAGATAGTTCTCAACTTACAACCATCTGGGGTTACAATGGCACTGAAAAAAACGACTTATGACTGTTTTACACACGACCATTGCAGTGTCCCTATGGTCACATGATCAAAATTAGGATGCTTGTCATCTGGCTCATATTTATGAGGGTTGAAGTCTGTCATGTGATTCCTTTTTGCGACCTCCTGACCTGCAAAGTCAATGGGGAAGCCAGATTCACTTAACCGTGTTGCTAACTAAACAACTGCAGTGATTCACTTAACAACTGTGGCAAGAAAGGTTGTAAAATGGGGCAAAGCTCACCCGTCTCGATTAGCAATGGAAATTTTGGGCTCATAAGTTGAGGACTATCTGTAGTGAACGTATTAGGCTATACAAGACACAGATTAGCTTTAACGAAGTAGAGTCTACATAATAACAATCAATTATGCAGTGGGACATAATGGTAAATCAGACTCAAGCAGCGAGCAGGAAGATAACTAATATTATATGCAGGGGAAAAAAGTTAATTTAAGACGGCACAGATGGTTTTAAGACTCCTTAAGAGGGTAACATTTTTAGGTTTGAAAAACAGATTTAGTATGGTAGAGAAGTTAAACAAAACACCCACATCCACACACAAAAGTGACAAACTCTTTAATCAGCTATTTTAAGTCTGCCTTTCACATTTATGCTCAGGATTTCCATCTTCCTTTAATATGAATTGCCAATTGAGCCACGATCTCCTTGCCAGTTTGCTTCACAGCAAAGCTATGAACTGAGCGAAATTCTTCCTGAACCGTGGCACAGACTACATAGGTGAAGGATAGAGGGAATGTCTGGCAATTATGGGCATTGCAATTGTAACTATTTGGAAGGAGCCAGTAGGCTGGCCTACATCTAGAGCACCTTAATTAGGACTTTTTGAGATGCTAATAATCTCAATAGCATTTAGACTTATATACCGCGTCACAGTGCTTTGCAGCCCTCTCTAAGCGGTTTACAGAGTCAGCATATTGGACCCCAACAATTTGGATCCTCATTTTACCGACCTCGGAAGGATGGAGGTCAACCTTGAGCTGGTGAGATTTGAATTGCCAAACTGCTGGCAGCAGGCAGTCAGCAGAATTAGCCACAGTACTGCTTTCTAACCACTGCGCCACCGCAGTTTAGACCAATTTTGTGAATCCCCCTAATAATGGTGTATAAGGATTACATTTGTCTAAGTCAGTGGATTCTTAGTTTGGTCTGAATAGAACTGTGTGCAAAATAGGGAAAGGACCCAGCAAGCCCTTGGGGTATTAATTTATCTTCCCTATCCTACATAACAAAGATATGGTAACTTAAATAGGAGTTTTGATATTTATGCACTAGCTTACATTTTCCGTTGGGCCTGGATACCAAAGCCAGAGTTTTATATATGGAACCATTTTTATCCATTCTTTAGTGTTTGCAACAACTTTTTTTCCCCATTTGGGGAAATCTGACCATGTAACAATCCACATGGCGATCATTATACAGTGTGAGACCGTTTCAATTTAGCTGTTGCAATACATTTACTATAATTATGCCTTTCAGAGAACGATTTTAGTTGGAATGGGTTAATTCAATTTAACATGGTTCACAGAGGTTATTTTATCTGGCTACACATACCCCTAAAATACAGTCCCATTCTTTCAAGTCCTAAAAATAACACAAATTAAGAAATCAAAGATTTCAGTGACAATACTTGACAATAATCTGCTTCCTACTATCTGTGTCCCTACTGGAAGAGAAAAAAACCCAGCCAGAAATATGAGATCTAGCAATTTAGTGGGCTGATGAAAAAAAGAAACTCTAAACATACACATGTACCAAGAATATGATACTAAATATAAACATAACTGAGAACTAATGGCAATGTTTTAATTCATAAGGTTATAGATTTACATTCACATTTTATGCATGTGCTGAAACAATAAGCAGAGAGATCACAAGGCACAGGTAAAACTTGAGTTTAGAAAACTTTTTGTAGTTTATTATTGGCTGCTAGCATGCACACACAGTAGAAATACTAACATACTGAAGAAATATTTACCTTGGGCTGCTAAGGAACATGAGCATGGAATGATGAAAAGCAATGGGGAAAAATGGGCAAGGAAAGAAGCATCAAACACAAAATCAAAACATAAAATAAAACAAAGCAAAACAGAAGTCACCCAAAAAACAAAGTAAAGATGAAAAAAACTGAACTCTCCAAATCAAATTTTGCTTTTGTTTTTCCTTGTCTCAAATGCTTTATTCCACATTAAGTTGGATGGATACCATTATGAATAACAAGAACAATGGATGTGGGTGAGAGCCAATGCTCACAATTTTTCCCAAACTTAGTTGACTATTTTCATAAATACTGCTCATATTCTGAGAGATACAGTAATTTTTCATGTTTATTTGTAATTTCTACCAATTAAAATGCTTCTTATTTCCAGCTAAGAATGCTTGGCTCAAGTTACAAATGTTCAGAAGATACAAAAAAAAACTATTCCAACCCAATAATTTATGTTATCTCTCATTATATGCCACAAATTTCCTCAGTCTTATGCTTTCTGGTTATGAGTACTATTTATAGATTTCCCAGCCAGCATGTTCCAAAACATCTGATCATTACCTAAAACATCAAATTATTTTCAGAGAAGCTCATTTTGAGGGATTCAAAATATAAGTTAATATATAATATGCAAGTGGACAGACTTTGCTCTATTGTATAATAGAACAGCCGTTAAGGAAGCACAGACCACTAATTCTGCTGGATACATGTGACTCTTTGGATCTTGAATTAACATAAAAGATACCCTATAACAGTGGAAATAACATCCCTGTGTTAGGAGACACATATTCCCATGTGAGCAATAAAGAAGTTAACATGATCATTTTGTCACGTTAGTAAAATCCTTGATTGTGTTTCCTAATTTATTTATTTTTTTGGTAAGAATTAATTTCACTATATCAGAGTGAATTAGGTGGTCAATATTTAAAGATCCATGACTTTTTTGAGTTCTGGCACTGTCAAAGCTTATCCTCTGGCTCAAACCACGAAGCACTGGTAGTAAATGTATTTTTCCTCTAAAGTGGAATGCTTTTCCCAAATGTCACTACCCAAATGCCAATACTGTAAGAGCTCAGAACCATCAGAGACTTCAACCCATGCAATGTGACAAAATATCTCCTGAGGTCCTTCACCTTGCCCAGGAAAGGCCCCGCTTGAAAGAAACGGTTCCAGTCCATCCCAATGAGAATTCCCTCTGACAGTATACAGCCGCTAGCATTCAAGCACTGAGTGACTAGCAAAAAGGAAAAACTAAAAAACTAAGTGAGCTCTTTTGATGTCTCAGTGACACTGAACCACTGTCTTGGTTCCAGGCCAAGACATCATGGAACAGTATGTGGGTTAACTGATTTATGATTGGTTAGCCTAATCCTGAGGTCATAATCCCCCCAGAATACTGGACCTGAATCTCCCTATACATCAGTTTCATAAACTTTTCATCAGATTAGGCTGCTGAACAGCAGAGGAAGAAGTATGTTCTTTTTCCAGTCTAACTGGTTATTTCTTCCTTGCGTAAAAATGCATGAAGATTTTGAATTATGTGAAAACTGTTCCTATGCATTATCCCCGAGATGGAGGACTCTGCCTCTTTCTCCTACTGATCTCTTCAATACAGTAGTTACCCTTCAAAAGCTACCAGTCACATACTGGACTACCAAAGATTCAAAAAAGTCCATAAGGCTCTTTGAACCTATGATGAATACTTTAAACTTCAGGGTTCCCAAATAAGTTATATTATTTCATTCCAAGTTTACAATTGAACATTTAAGATAAAAAACCATATCAAGAGATATGAACATATGTTATAGATTTCTTTGCTGATATCTAAATAACAGCAGTTCCCATCCTTTTCTTTTAAGCAGACCATTACGCTAGCATCAAAACCCAAAGCCTATATAAACAAACCTTTTATCTTGAGCAATGAGGTAATAACCATTGATCTGACCATCAAATGTGCAAAGAGTAATTGATTTATATTGAAGTCACACCAAGCAACAATATTTCAGTTCACAGAATGCAGCATAGCACAAAGATATTTCTGAATCAATTATAAATAATAATAATATAAATAATAAAAATGTGACACATCTTTAAATGTTCAGTTGACTGAATTTCATGTTTAATGAATAAAAGATGCTAACAACAACAACACTGACTATAACATAAAAGATGGGACTCAAGAATATGTTATTAGAATATAATCTTCCTTCAATTATTGTAGGAGCATCAATGATCTACAGATCACAGAAACTTTAGTCTAAAACCTGCTCCCCAGTGTGCTATCTAAGATCAATGAGTGACAGTGTGCCACCCATAGCTTGTCCAGCATTTCATCCAGCTCTTTGTCCTTCATTTAAAAAAAAAAGGGGGAAATTAGCATGTAGCAAACCAAATCACTATAAGCGTAACTTACAGTTCCTCTGGTCAGATTTAAAAAATAAAACAGTGAGTAATTCCAATCCTGGGGTCTGTTTATGATTTGTCATACGAGGCTTCTGTGATTGGCCAGATTTACCATGGCAACCATTACAAGTATTCGAAATCTCAAATGGGCCCAACTCACCTCCTCCCCCACCCATGAAAATCCTGATCTAGAGCAGGTACAAAAATGTATGTAAACGAAAGACTTTTGCTGGGCTTTAGGAGCAAACAGACTAACACAATCACAGATTCAATTAATTCAATTTCACCAGCTATTGTATTTTTAAAAAAATACTGCAATAAAACAAAAGCAAAAAGCTTAAGGTAGCTTAATCCTGAGGACCTAAAAAAAATGCAAATCCATCTCATTATTCCCCATCCCGTCTTGGCATTTTTTGGAAAGCAAACATCACATGGGTCATTCTGAACTCTCTGTTCCCATGCCCACACTTCTTCTCAGACAATAACTGAAAGAAAGAATGATTGACGCAGTCTCACATGATTTAGAAACGATGAGTTGCTAAGGCGACACAGAACAGAGCAACCCTTGAATGGTCACTACTGTCTTATCTAACATGTGAGCTAGATACAAAACTAGATTAGAAACGAAGCATAGCTTCACTGAATAAATGAATGAGTCTTTGGGACCATTAATGATGTTATATTGAGCCTTACAGTATGATTCTA
Organism: Pseudoxenodon macrops; assembly: GCA_032467955.1. Taxonomy (NCBI): domain Eukaryota; kingdom Metazoa; phylum Chordata; class Lepidosauria; order Squamata; family Pseudoxenodontidae; genus Pseudoxenodon; species Pseudoxenodon macrops. The sequence goes on from JANHFT010002319.1 coordinate 31,856, forward strand.
TAGCTTTAGTAACTGGGAAATGATTCTAACTGAAAAGCCAGCTAGTTTGACAGCCTGTTTTCAGCAAATCTCAGCTGAGATACCTCATATTCCTGCCACCTTGAACACACCATTGGTGATGTATATTTGCAATGGGTACGGGAATAATTTGACTGGATTCTAGTTGTTTTTCACATGTAAATTAGGTGCGCTAGTTTAAAGTCTATTTAACAAGTTTTAAGCATTAAGGATAATTCCAAAACGAGAGTTAAACATGCAGTAAAAACAACTGAAACACAGGAAATATTTTTTTAAAGAATTCCACTGTAACTGGAAAGAAGTAATGTAATGTAATATACAAGAAAAGGTGTTTTAATTTGTTTCAGATTATGAAATTCAAAGAGAGTAACCTTTATCAGCTGGCCATGCTAATATTTTGCTGCCCACATTTGGGTATATTTAATGAATGGGAAGTCACTCTTTTCCTCAATCTAAATTTGGCTTACTGTCTGGTGTTTTTTAAACACTATTCAAAGGAAAGGCCACATTTGAAATATACACTATGGCAATTCTGCTTCAACATTCCTGGGCTTTCCTAGTAATAATTTAAAGTTACCACTTTCTTTCAATCGCTTGTTCACTGCTTGAATTACTGGTAAAAATAATACAGGAGGGATATAAATTTAAAAAAAAAACAAAAAACCATGGTAACTGTATTATTGGGCAAACCACAGTTATATATAAGCCCCATAGACCAATTACAATATGTCCTATATAGTTTTTCAGAGAAAATGTTACTGTTCTTAGGAATGTTCAAAGATCAGGTGTCAAATGAGTAAGGAAGTACTTATAAGCAAATTTGCAAACATTGAATGTAATTTAGACAATAAATTATATATAGGGCTTGAGTTTAGTGGCATACAGAATTTTAAAATTTATTGTCTTGGTATTTAACCACCAATAAGCACCATATTTTTTGGAGTATAAGACCCACCTTCCCCCCCCCCCCCAACAGAGGGTGGAAATGTTGGTGCATCTAATACACCGAATACAGTAGTTTTGGCCTCCTGAAGCCCCGCCCAAAACGGGGTCATTTTTGCCTTCCCCCAGCCCTCAGAAGCAGTCTGCAGGCCTCCCAAATCCTGTGCAACCCCAGAGGATTTGGGAGGCCTGCAGAGTGCTCCTGGGGCTGGGAGGACAAAAACTTTTTTTTCTTACTTACCTCTTTGAAATCTTGGTGCGTCTTATACACCGGTGCGTCTTATAGTCCGAAAAATACGATAATATTCTTTCCTCCTATTTTTTCCTGAAACAATCCTGAGACAGCAACTGACCCAAAGTCATCCTGCTGGTTTTTCATGCCTAAAGTGGGATTAGAACTCAGTTTCCTGGTTTCTGGCTTGATGCCTTTTATTAGACCAATCTATGTTGAACAAGCCATTTAAACAAGATTACTTTTCTGTTTTTCAGCCTGTAACATCTGACATTTATTACTATTATGTCATCGAACTGGCCTATTACTCGTCTCTTATGTATTCACAGTTTACTGATATTAAGCGAAAGGTAAGAAACAAGGTTTTTTCTAAGCGCCTATAGGAATCCCTTTTAGTTAGTTGGGTTGAAAATAATCTGACCATAACAATAGAAATACAATCATTTGTCCTTAATTAAATGCTGTAGCAGATTATACACAAGGTTAAAATATCTCAATTTGGCTAAAGCAGTCATTCTAAAAGTTATATCTGGAGTATTCGGCTGTAACACTAAATAAATTGCTTAATTGTTTTTCAGAAAAATGTCTGCTACCGTAGATGTTTTAATAATAAAAAAAAAAGTTCAATAAGTTGAAATCAGTGAGGCTGATTTAAGATGAGTGTTGTAGGATTGGCATTTCTCATTCTTTAGCATTATTAAAATTATTTAAAAAAGGGTTGTGAGCAGCCTTCCTTCTTTAGGAGGAATTTCTTATGTTGGATGCTTATTTCAGGACAAACATGGAAGGCTATCCAACATTCATACAAACTCCACAAGTAAGATTGGTGGACTCTTAAAGGAAGAACAATAGTCTTCCACCGGAGGTTTCCTCCCATAAAATGAAATGCTATCCTCTTCAAACTAACTGCCTTGATAAAAAGAAAATCATTATATTCTGGGATTAGAATTGTTTTCTGACTCCTTGCAGCAGAGAAACTATTTTTGTTTTCAGTGAGATGCATAGATAATTTGGATAGTATTGATAGTCTTGAATCTTAAGTTTCATTTAGATTTTGTGCAAAAGCGTATACATCAGTTGATTAGTGATGAAGTTGTCTGAACTGCATTTGTCAATCTGCAGGGCTCACAACATAAGAAGCAATAAGAAACCATACATCCTAGTGGGTCTCTGCAGGCCTTGGGCCTGCTTCCCACCCTATGAAGTCCCACAACTTCCTTTCCTCCCCCCACAGATTGGTCACTTATCTTTTCCGTAGAACCTGTCTCAGGCACCTTAAAGAACATATGTTTTCATTGTGTTTATTTCAGATGGATGGAGCAAAATCCAATGAGGGTCGATTTTATAATTAAAATTAAACAATTATTGTAATTGTAATTTTAATTGCTTCTACATTTTATCTTTTATGGTTTATAAGCCACCCGTGGTTGCCTTATCGGCAAGAGAGGCAGCATATACATTTAGCAAATAAATGACTAAAGAATTGTAATACAATTGTAAGAGGAGGCAAGAAAGTGATGGAAATAGGTAGGATTACTATAGGAGTAAAATGACAGAATTGTTAGGGCCATAAATAAACTACATAATGCTGTGCTACCTAAAAGTCATTATTTTCTCCACAAAATACTAATAAGCTTTGAAAACTTAAATCAGGCTTTGGAAACTAGTCAGGGTTTCTGTCATACCTTTGAAGGGTCGAGACCTCACTGAGAAGGAAACAGTATAGTTTCTTAAGAGCATAATTGAGTAACTGAAGATTTGAAAACCAGCTCTCGATAATTAGTCTTGACTTGAAAGTATATTTTTGTGCCATCCAGCAGTTAGCCCGCCATAAACCTTTTCCAAACTTGGGTTATTCTGAATGCTTCTTTTTGTCAGAGTACATTAATTCCTTGATTATTATAGCTATTTCTATCCTGTTTCCTCTAAATTCAGGATTTCTTAATTATGTTTGTCCATCATGTGGCTGCTGTTGGACTCTTAATCTTCTCCTATATAAACCACATGGTGCGAGTAGGTACCTTGGTCATATGTCTCCATGATTCAGCAGATATATTATTAGAAGTAAGTATTCTACGTTTTATTATTTAATACTATAATACAGTCTACAGTATTGATTTCCTTACCATTAATTTTTGTGGGATTTTTCCCCTCACAAAAAAAAAAGAGATTAAAACAATGTGTTATACTATGTATACATAGCATGGTGATTTGTAAGTAGTCCATTTAAGACAACAGCTGTTTCTTAAAACCAGTGCCCTTTAGAAACCATTTGTGAATGGCCTAGTGGTTAAGGCACCAGGCAAGAAAACTGGAGATTGTGAGTTCAAGTGCTACTTTAGCCATGAAGGCCAGCTGGGTGACCTTGGGCCAGTCACACACACTCAGTCCAACCCATCTCACAGGATTGTTGTTATGGGAAAAAAAGGAGGAAGATGTGTTGATTTTGTTCATTGCTTTGGGTTGGTTGTAAAAATAATAAAGGTGGGATACAAATAGATAATCATCTAAATGTGCTTGGATAACCCTTCATGTCAATCACTATTAATGTCAAACACTTCGATACGAAGGAGCATTTATTTGCAATATATACTGTCACTACAGGTAGTTCTCATTTAGCCATTGCTTCGTTTAACAGCCATTTGCAGTGATGAAAAGGCAATTTGACAACCAATCCTCGCATTTATGGCCTTTGCAAGTCTGTAAAGCAAAAGAAAGCTGAGTTAAAATGATAGGCACAGTCATGCTTTCACTTACTGACCAAGTTGCCCGTCCTAGTTATGGTTGCTAAACAAGGCTTGTCTGTACTAGTAATTGATGCTGACTGATATTACTGGATAACACCAGGCCTGAAACTTCTTAGTTTGAGAGGCTGTTATTTGAGAGTTCTTGATCTTTGCCATAATTGTTTTCTATTAGTTTTTTCTGAACTTGTATTTTAAAAATAAAGAATATTGGGCTATTTTGTATTTTTTTCTGAAGAAAATCAGAGAGTTACTTTTTCTCTTAAAAAAAAAAAAAGATACCCAGTCAGTAGAATCTGTTTTGTAAATGATAATTTTGTTAGATAGGTAACTACAGTTGTTTTAATGCTTTCTCTTTTTCCAAGCTTGCAAAATTGTTCAACTATGGGAAGTATCAGCGACTCTGTGATGCCACCTTTGTATTATTTGGTGTGGTGTTTCTTATTACCCGCTTGGGGATTTTTCCTATTTGGTAAGTATGATGAGGGACACCCAGCTGTAAATTATATACATTGGAAAGATCAAGGAAGTGGTTTGGTGGAGACTTAATAATGCAGTGTTCTTAGAGGTAGAAATAATATACAGGTAATTTAATTATATAATTTTTATTTGTGAAATATAATAAACAGAAAAATAATATGTCAGTAATGATTCAGTTAAAATTATACTTAATGATCCTGAAAATAAACAAAATTTTAAGGGAAAATATATAAAAATCCAATAAATATTCATAAAAATTAGTCCAATAATACTAAATCAAAGCTGTATAGAAAGATGTCCTCTCAGTTTTCAAATATAAAAACATTTCAAACATTAATCAAGAATGCATCTCTTAACTTCAGTCTATAACATCAGTGAAAAATTCTTTCCATCTACATAGGATAATTCTCTTTATTGAACCCTAGGCTTGATAAATCCAAATTCCATAATTTTGGAGTATAATTCAGCATAACTCCTATATTTCCCCTCCCCCTGGGGTTTATTGTACATACATACAGGCAAACATGCATTGATTTAGGACCAGAAGAGAGTTATTGAGGAACATGGCCAAATCATGTGAGTCAAAAGTCAAATATCTTATAGTGCCAAAACAAAAACTCACTTTAAAAAAAATTGAGGAGTCAAATAAATACAAAGTTTTCTGAGAAATTGATTTCAAGTCTTAGTCACAAGAAGTCTTATTTTACATTTTTTTAAACTTACACCCATTGATTTTGGAACTGAATATTCCAATTCCTTATTCCACATATCATAAATATTACTAATATTATCTTTTCATCATTTACAGAAAATTATAATAGCTTTATCCTATTACCCAGGGGCATGTAGGATCTGTGAAGATTACTAATTCCTGAATTAATTGAATATGGTTTGTTGATTTCTTCCTGATTTTTTACTGCATTGTTTCAAAAATTACACTTGGCCTTGATTAATTCTTACAGGAATCCCTATAATTTGTGAGCCACAGGTAAAAAGACACATTTTTCCTTATGAGGCTTGCTATGAGTCATCTCAGGCTGCAAAGTCACTCCAGAAGGCCTGATGAGACTTTTCCTCTTTTATCACTTGTCCAGTTTCATTGGTTTTGTAGTTTCATGGTTATCCTAAAGTTCATGCTTATGTTGCTGGAATACCATTCTCAGTAAAAAGAGTCTGGAAAATGGGCCAGTAAGTTTTGGAACTTGGTAGTAGCTCCTCCAATACATCTTCTGGTAAAAAGTGAATTAGTGCCTTCTGTGAATTTAACAAATAATTAAATTCTTAATGATTATGAGTTTATCAATAGATATAGAATCCATGGGTCCTTAGATGACACCACGAGACAGATGTTTCAGTTACTGATCTGATAGATTTTCTATTGTTGATTATAGCTAGAATGTTAAGACAGTTATCAGATGAAGATGAATGTCTTTCTTCTTAGTAATAGTTTTACAGGTAATTCTCAATTTATGACCATTCATTCAGTGACCATTCAAAATTATGAAGGTGCTAAATGAAAGGACATATGACATCTGCCCAAACATCATATGAACAAAATTCTGCCCCCTGGCAATTTGCCCACTTTTACAACTGAGTACAGGAATGATCTAGCAATTCCCCATCTGCATCTACCCCCACTCCCAAATCCTGCACCACTGGGTGGCCACAGGCCTTGGGCTTGTTTCCTACCCTTCTGGGTCCCATACTCTCCTCCCCATCCACCCCCATCATGGCTCAGTCCCCTTACTTTTTCCATAAATCTTCAGGAAGCATTTGATCTGCCTCTGCATGGCACTGTCTTATAAAGAGGTGCCATTTGGGGAATGAATTGTGGCCACTCTGAAATGGTGCCCACTCTGGGATGGTGCTTCATGCCCCCCATGTTATATAAGAACAGCAATGTATGAACTGGGGCAGTGCTGAACTCTGGGCCTGGTGCCTGCACTAGGCCTCCCAGGAACTCTCCCAAGGCACCCCATGCTCCACTGAATAATATTTGCTATTCAAGAATAATGCTGATCTGAAGAGTAATTAAATTTTCATGTGGATGGATCCAAATTGATTCAGTTGTTGTTGTTGCTTTTTAGTTTTGATCCTCAAAGTGATGAACATACCTAACATTCCTTGCCTCCTATTTAGATCAGGCGAGAAAGTTGCATTGAATCCTTGAAGAGCTGTTTCCTGCCCAAGATAGTTACATTTTAGTTTGAAGAGAAATATGTCTTCAATATTCAGTTCCGATGAGAAGCTTCTCCCTGAGTTTAGAAAGGAGTGCACTGAGATTCTGTTGCCTTGTTAATTTTCTTGGAACTCTGGTATTTGCAAATAAGGACTTTTTTTTTTTACTATGTGAGCCAGTCTTAATGATTAGGCCATATTATTTACTATATCACTTAGCAAACCATTAGCAGATGGTAGGAAAGCAGTGAATGTTTAACGTTTTCACTACCCTTATTTTAATCCCCTGGTTCCCTAAAGGAGTCCGTTTTCTCTTAGATTACACTGGGAAGTAGCTCTGCTGTTCCTTTGCTATGTATTTTGCAATAACATATGGTACTTCTTAGATTGCAAAGAATGGGCTAATGTTTTCCTCTCCTGGCAAAGAGGTCTCTCCTAAAAAAAAATCACAGGGCAAATGTAGCTAATGAAGACTGATAGGAGAGGAGCTGCCAAGTCTCATGAGCTCCCTCTGCAAAAGTAAGCTGACTTAATTAGCTTTCTTTTCAACTTTCTATGTGACTCTTTTTGAAGCTATCTAGGCAGCGGAAAGCCTACTATAGGTTGATCACACATTTTTATTTATGTATTTATTTGTTTAAAAGATTTGTATAGCCACCTATCTTAAACAACTTTTCTAATTCTGTGAGACTTATGTCTTCCAAATCCTGAAAATCATTTAACGAAATAAAACAGACCATTTTCACTGTTCTCATCTAAGAAATTGGTAAGCAATTCACCAGATTACTGTGGGGAAAAACAAAGTGGAGAGAAAACTTGTATCTCTTCACAGGTGCCTGTTTTTGTATCAGCAATCAGAGATTTCAGGCATTTTTGCTCTTGGGGGGGGGAATGTAATGGGAGAGAAGTTTCTGCTGATTTAGATAACCGGTTTCCGGTCTAGAATTTGGGTCTTGTTAAAGTTCAGAATAAGACAATGAATGCAAACCTCTTCTTGTTTGATTTCTAGCATACTGAATACTACTATGTTTGAAAGCTGGGAACTAATTGGTCCTTACCCATCCTGGTGGTTGTTCAATGGCCTTCTTTTAATATTACAAGTATTACATATCGTCTGGTCCTACTACATCATTCGCATTGCCTACAAAGCTATGGCACGAGGAAAGGTATGCATGACTAATTTCATTACCAGAAAAATGAGTGTGGCTTTCATTTTCTTCACAATGTCTTTTGAGTCAATCACACTGAAGAAAGAGGGTTGCCACCTCACTGATGGGTTCTATCCTAAATTATACTGTAATGCATACATTAGTTACATTTTGTACTGTAATACTCAGCAAAGATTATTTCAGACAAACCTGACACTAGTAAATACTTAGGCTCATAAATATTGTTTTCTTGACAACACAATGGAAATGTTCTGCCACAGCTTTCTTCCATATTTTTTTTCAACTTTCCATATTGGCCTTTAGCATTGAGATTTCCTGATAAGTCTTTCATCCAAGTGAAAACAAGGTGCAACCCTGCTTAGAGCTTGTATATTTATTTGTGTTTTTTTTGAGATGATCAAGGTCAGCTAGATTTTGTCATCTAGACTACTTTGCAAATCAAATCAGTTTTTCATGCCTTTTAGCCATGTATGTAGGACTCAAGTTGAATTTATTAAAAATACCTGGTTTTTCACAGTTCTTTGTTTTACTGGGAAAAGAAATGGGGGCAGGAAAGGTAGAAATAAGTGGTTGTCAAGGGTGTGACAGTGGAGAAGGATCCCTCATGGATTAATGTATTATGAAATATAAATAGCATATAAAATGTATAGGCACTTGCTTATAAAATCTTTCCACCCTGGAAGTATTGTAATTCATTTTTTTAAAATAATCTGGAATTGAATCAGCTGTCCTCCAAACATTGTATAAAAGAATGACAACTGGTGATATTTCTATTCTTATTCTGGGCCAAGCCCACCAGATGTAGGCTATGGCCAGCTTCATGTGAAGGTGGATGAGACTCCTTCAGCTATCCCTGAACTCCTGGCTACATTCTCTCTGTTTCATTTTTTGGGAAATGCAATCCTAGTGGTCACTCCTTGGACAGGGAAAGATGCCACTTCTGCTTGTGTGTTTAGAGTTCTGTGTAAAGTTGAGTTAATGTAAGGCAAGCTTATGTAATTGGAGTACCTTACGTTATCTGTGGCCATCAATTATCTAGATAGAACAACTTGCGCTGATAGGAAGAGTTACAAACCCATGCTGGGTTATGCGAGTAATTGAAGCTATGCCTTTTGCTTGGAAACAATGCTTATCAATTCCCCCTTCTTTGGATGAATATGTAAGAATCTTTGGATTCTTACATATTTTCAAACCAAGCTTTTAAAATAATAATTATGAAAAACAAGTTCCCAAGGTGTTAAATATTATGAAATCACAAATCATACATGGGACATCATGTAGAGCCGTGGTGGCAAAATGGTTAGAATGCAGTACTGCAGGCTACACTGCTCACTCCAGGAGTTCGATCCTGACCGGCTCAAGGTTGACTCAACCTTCCATCCTTCTGAGGTGGGTAAAATGAGGACCCAGATTGTTGGAGGCAATGTGCTGACTCTGTAAACAGCATAGAGAGGGGCTGTAAAAACACTATGAAGTGGTATAATCTAAGTGCTATTGCTATCATGCCAAATGGCTGTCATGATTTAATTTTTAAAAAATGGAGATTACATGGCAAAAATGTCCTAATTCAGATTTTATACTACCAGGGGAGGGGACTCTCACTGAAAAGTCACAATGCATGCTTATCTTTTGTGAAGTTTTTGCTCTTACGTGAAAATAATTCTTCCAGTTTAATTATTCTCTTTCATGCTTCTAATTATTAAAAAAATGAAGAGATTTAGAGTTAATCTGAAAATTTCATCTACTTGCTGATGAGACCAGGGTTAGGACCATAACTGCTAGTGTACAAGGAAAAGAAAATATTTTTCAAAAGCTTTCACAAGAAGAGAGAAATATTATCTCAGTAATAATCACAGTGCAGTTTACGGAAGCATTATTAAGAACCACCTGTGTAAAAACTACATTTCACATTTCAAGATAATCTCTCAGGAATTTGTGCCATGAGAATATCTAAATCACACTTAGTTTACATCTGAATACAAGAGGGAAATAAAGTTTCTGATAAACAAACCAAAACATCTTGTTACTGAACCCTTCTTCCCTTTGTATAATGACTGTTTCAGATCTGTGTCTGCAGTGTTGCTGTTAAAAATGAGATTCTTGAAATCTGTAACCTGTAAAATTGCTTGCTTTGAAGATAGCTCCTTGAGACAATGTAGCTTTACTTCTTTTCTCTTGAGATCAATAAGTGAGAGCAGAGACAATGGGTTTTTGTACATCACCTGATACAGTAGAGAGGTGGTTTAGGTATACATGCCATTAAAAAAAGCTTTAAGCATCTGATGTAATGTAGGAGAGGGCTTTTTTGTAATGTAGGAAAGGGATTTACAATTTACAATCATTGAATTCATCATTAAATACAGGAATCAAAATGATTTATGATTAGAGAGTGTTGAACTGGATTCTTAGAAACCAATATTTTTACATACATACATATATATATATAATGTGTGTGTGTATGTGTGTATATACCGTATTTTCTGAGTATAAGACGCACCTTTTTACTCCCAAAAAGAGGGTGAAAACTTGGGTGCGTCTTATACACCAAATGTA
>JANHFT010002319.1:52471-62561 GCA_032467955.1 Pseudoxenodon macrops
TACCCTTAATGGGGCTCAGGATATGCAAGGGGATTAGGCAGAACACAACACCACTTCTGAAAAACCTTGCTAAGAAAACTGCAGGGACTTGTCCAGGCAGTCTGTGAGAATTGGACATGATTGAACAGAAGGAAAAAATGTAGTTGGTATACCTTCAGTGAGTTATACCCTCCTCCAATCTACTTTTTGGTAAACTAGAAAAATATGGAATGGACAACATCACCACCAAATGGATTTGTAGCTGCCTGACAAACTGTACTCAATGAGTAGTCCTTAATGGTACTACATCCACATGTAAGCAGTGGGGTACCACAAGGCTTCATCTTAGGCCCAATACTCTTCAATATTTTAATAAATGACTAAGATCAGGGAATAGAAAGGGAACTCATCAAATCTGCAACTGATACTAAACTGGCAGGAATAGCCAACAACCCAGAAGACAAGCTCTGGATCCAAAAAGATCTTGACAAACTTGAACAATGCGCCCTATCCAATAAAATGGATTTTAATGTGGAGGAAAGCAAAGTCTTACATTTAGGCAGAAAAAATCAAAGGTATAAGTACAGATTAGGCAATTGGTTCAAAAACAGTGAACTGTGAGAGGGACCTTGGAATCCTAGTGGATGATCACTTGAATATGAGCCAACACTGTGCAGCAGCAGCCAAAAATACTAATACAATCCTGGGTTGTATAAACAGAGGCATAGAATTGAGATCACGTGAAGTATTACTACCGCTTTATAAAACTTTAAAACGTTAAAGCTTTATAAAAAGTAAGACCACGCCTAAATATTGCAACCAATTTTGCTCAGCATATTACAACAAAGATGTTGAGACTTTGGAAAAAGTTCAGAGAAGAGCAACTAAGAAGATCAAAGGCCTGGAGACTAATCCATATGAAGAACAGCTGCAGGATCTGGGTTTGGCTAGTCTAAAGAAAAGAAGGATTGGGGCGACATGATAGCAGTATTCCAGTATTTGAGGAGCTGCCACAAAGAAGAGGGGGTCAAATTATTCTCCAAACAGGACAAGAAACAATGGTTGGAAATTAATCAAAGAGAGAAGCAACCTGGAATTAAGGAGAAACTTCCTAACAGTGAGAACAATTAACCAGTGGAACAGCTTGCTTCCAGAAATCATGGGTGCTCCATCACTGGATATTTTTAAGAAGAGTCTAGACTGTAGACAGTCACTTATCTGAAATAGTATAGGTTCTCCTGCTTGAGCAGTGGGCTGGACTAGAAGACCTCTATAGTCCCTTCCAGCTCATTCATTCTAGTTCTAAACGAAGCAATTAATTCTCAGCATCATTCAAAGCCAGCTGATTAGCTAATGAAACATGCAATCAAGATGATGTTAAGGACTGATTTCTACATTAGTTTCTTCCCTTACTCCAAGCACTGATCTCTCAGATTAAGAGGTACTATAGGACAATATAACCTTTCGAGAAGAGGAATAGGAGAAAATCCAAACAAATATCAACATTTGCTTTATAATGGGGAACGGTTCGGCAGAAGGGCATTTGGGTCAACAACGGATCTTTGTTAATCCTGAGGGTGCTACAAGTCTTCGTTGGGGGAGGGGGAACTGCAAGCAGCCAACATATGACTCTGAAAATTGCATTGCATTGCATTGCACTGTGGTGCCTCAGGATTTTCTGTGGCAATCATGCAACAGGATCTCGGAGTGCGATCAAACTGGTTGTGGAAAATGTGTATGCAGCAGTGTAAGGTCTCATGGCTGGGTCTAATATTACTACCACCTTCCCCTGATATCAGATATGTAGTAAGAGAGAAGGTGGCCAGGGCTGTCCGGCTTCCAACCTGTTGCTGTCATTTGCTTTCTAGCTGCTATGCGATGTATCTGGATGCCTGCATGCCAGAGAAAATGTGGAGGAACATGAGTGAGGGAAAAATGGAGGTGCATCTCTGCACAGCCCCCGGCTCTGCCTTAGCAAAAATGAAGGATCTCTCTAGACTGCAGGCCTAATCTAACATAGACTGAGCCTGTAATGGATCTTGAGAGATCCCTTCCTACTAGTCTGAGAATGTCTCTCTTTATTCGAACTATGCCTGGTTCCTTTCCCTTTAAGAAAGCAAAGCACGAGACCATTGGAGAACATTCTGTGTGTTCCTTGTTTTCCAATCTGTTGGCTGAACTGATGCAAATCTTCTCTATGCATGACATGTTTCTCTTTACCACTTACTGCTCACTCTAGGAGTTCAATTCTCACTGGCTCAAGGTTGACTCAGCCTTCCCACCATTCAGTAAAAGGGAGGACCCAGATTGTTGGGGGCAATATGCAGACTCTGTAAACTGCTTAGAGAGGGTTGTAAAAGCACTGTGAAGTGGTATATACGGTAAGTCGAAGTGCTACTGCTACTCACAGGAGGAGTGATGGAACTAGTGCCATCTGAATGGGAGAGTTAAAAGAACATCTTTAATGTATGGGATGGTAAGTGGCCCCCTTCCTTTCCCAGAAGAAGCAGGTAATATGTCTGGGTGGAATTGCTCTTAGTTACAACAGTGTCCCAACACTAAAACTTGCAAGGAAGGGTGGAGGGACATCCTATGAGTGTAGCATAACATTTAAAGCACATATCTGGAGAACTGATCTTCAGCTTGTCTCTGGTTTCCATATGAATCATAAACCCAAGTCCATTACCAATGGTGGTTTCACAGAACTTCTCCTCTGCCACCTCATTGGCTATGTTGGCTCCCATCAGCACACTCATTTCAATGCTTAGCTGCTCACGGATGATGTCTGAGATCAGCTTCAGCCCATCAGGACCTTCATCCACTCCCTGCAAGTCAAACATACCAGTCATGTCAAATCAATTAACTCGACTAAGGACTCGGCAACAGCCCTGGTTGACTGAGCTCAGTGCCACTCCAGCAATAAGATTCAGGACTTAAGTACATTCCTAGGCACTCCATTAATGTAGGATTGCAAAGGCAGTTTATTTCATCATATCATTCGCTAACCTTATTAGGATGCCATTAAATATCACAAGTAGATCCTCGCTCTGCTTGAAACTAATTGCCCTTTTCACATTTGTGGCCACTTGAGATCACTGTTCACAACTTTCACATTCTTTGATTATGCTGATGTAACTGCCTATCAAGAATAGCACTGTCTTTTCTGATTAAATGGTTTATAGTAGCATACGCTATAATAAACCTATTGGAAAAGAGTAGAGGAGGCAGATTTGAGCCATCCTGATTAATTGTAAAGGGATGGTTCCTTCTAATTTGCAATGTTTAAGTTACCTCTCTTTGTTTCCAAAATAAACTAAACGTTGCACCAACTTGGTATGCTGAAAAGATTTTCATCTACCTTAGCATTACGGAGCTCACGATGACCTAGCTGAATAGTTTCTGGAATAAAAAAGCCTTTATATCACTGCATTTAAATACAATCTAATTAATCTAACTGGCAGGAGCCACACAGCAGCAGTAACAGAATAGAAATATTTTAAATCAATAAAATTAAAACAAATTAGTCCCTTCCCTGTTTAACTATGTGATTATTACCAATGTAATTGTGGGAGAGGAAAGAGACTGCAGAAATGGTTCTAGATCTAGCCATTCTTCCTTTCCACGTGAAGGAATTAAAATAACAGACATTTCACTGAGAAGACTGTGTCTTTGCTGGATGCTCAGAGAAGTGAAGGAACTTCATGTTTCCTTCATGAACTGGAGATTAGAGGTCAGGGCAGAACCACGTGGCCAAGCCAAGTCCTCTAAACCTTACTAAAATATATGTAATTGCAGAGATCTCCCTCAGTCTATCCGTTCTCATGGTAGTGAAATGCCCTTCCAGCAAAGCCCGGCCAAATCTTCCAATTACTCCTTTCAAAGGTCATACCAGCTAATTCCCGCAACCCAGACCCCAGCCACACTCACACCTTGATGAGCGAGATGCCTATTGCTTCTTTCTTGATATGTCCCTTCATCTGTTCGCAGAGCTTCCCGATGAATTGGTGGGGCACCACAAAAATGAGGATGTCTGCATCAGCGGAAGCTTTTAACACATCAGGCACAGCCACCTGCAGCAATCCAGGAGCCAGGAAAAAGAAGTCAGCTTGTTGGCCCAGGAGGGAACTCTGCTTTCATTCAGATGTTAGAGAGGGGGAACTAAAAATGGAGCCATCTGGTGAACACTTGCATACACTCAATATATTCATGAAACCCTCTATATTGCTTTGGAATGCTGGCCTGTAGAAATAATGCAGACCGTATATTTACACAGCTTGCCTGTCTGCTTGTCATAGTAATGAATAGCCGTGAGCTCAACAAAATTGAAAGCCTCAAGCCAGAAAGCAGCTCCACTGGATTATGTTCCAATATTTCACCGGCTGTTGCTCACACGTTGGAAGACCATAAATGCTAGACACTTGTTTCTTAGCCTGATCCTCTTTGAAAGCCACAGCATTCTGGCCATGTCATCCCAAAGACTTTTGAGTCCCAAAAGGAATTGGGCCCATAGAAGAACACAGGCAGTGTTGGAAGCACTGGCAACGTCTGCAACTCCTTTCAAGCAGTTTAGTAGCCAGACCACTTTATCCAGATTGCTAGGAATGAATGACATGCTGGAATTCTAGAACCAATCTGACGTCACGTCCATTCCAGCCAGTTCTATCCCCCCTCCTCTCCCAAGCTAGGAAAGGATACCTGAAAGGCTGGAGAGCTTTCAGAGGCATGTTATTGGGATGCTGAAAGGAGTCTTAGGGTGCAAATCCAACTTAAGAAATAGGAAGAGCGGAAGAGCCTTTCCTGTGTTTGCCCTTCCTAATTTGATGTCCTCCATGTCACTGGTAACATTTATTACCATCAACAGATCCAACCTATTAGCTTAGTATTGGCTATGTTGGCTCTCCATCGTTTTTTGGCAGGAACGTTTTTAGGCTTCCTTGGAGATGCTGAGGACTGAATGCAATATTTGTGTTCTGCCCCAATTCATCAATACCAAAGCTAGAACATGGGACCAGAACACACAGAAAAGCAGGTGCACAATGGCCTTTTGTTGCAAAAGCAAGTGGGCTTCCTTGACACTCTGCTAAGCTCCAGGAAACCAAATTAATTGGTAAGCAGTGACAGGTTTATTTATTACTTTTTGTTACCAAGGCAACATCTTCCCGGATCTTCCTTTTGCTGGAAGAGGCACAAGTTTGCTTTGCTATTGCCAAAGGCATGTTAAAAGGATTTCGTGATGGGGACAGGGTGGGTGATCCCTACAAGCTAAATAGCATTACTAGTAACCAATAGCACACATCTTTTTTATTTTCATGTTATTTGTAAATGTCTGTTCATTATTATTTTTTAAACAAAATTGCAGCTCGCCTCAATGAAGCAAAATATGAAAATGGCAAAAACCAGCTCGTATTAGACAAATAAAAGCAGGACAAATAAAGCAGGACCTCTGTAAGTTTAAAGGAAGTGAATGAAAGCAACAGCACGAAAGGCAATCTGAGAGATAGCCCTTTTTTTCTGCAGACTCTTGCAAAAGCAAAAGTGGGGAACCCCACATGTGTTGCTTTTAGAGAAAGTTACAACCATGGTGGAGCTAGCCATCTAAGGCCGTGCTCCTAGCAGACCCAAGGCCCCACTGCAGAAGGTGAGCCTTGGGTAGGAGTTCACCAGAAGCAGAGAGGAAGTGAACAAGGATGCCCTGAGACAGAACGTGCCTAATTTTTGAGACTCCCTAGACTAGCAAACTTTCCTAGGGCTGAGAAAAAGTGAGTGGCTCAAACTCACCCAGCTGCCTTTGTGCCTAAGGTTGGACTAGAACTCAAGCTCTCCCAGTTTATAGATTGATGTCTTGACCAATGCACCAAACTGGCTAATGGTTAAGATACCAGACTAGACACCCGGGGGAAGGAGGGAGAGGGGGACGACTGTGAGTTCTAGTCCTGCTGTGTGGCACAAAGCAAGCTGCGTAACCTTGGGCCAATCTCTTTCTCTCAGTCCTAGGAGGGAAGCCAAGAAAAACACCTCTGAAAAACCTTGCCAAGAAAACTGCAGGGACAATTCCAGACAGTTGCCAGCAGTGAAGGCTGACTCTGAAAACAAAATAAAAAACAAAACTCATCCCAAAGTTTCAGTTAATATAATGGAAATTATAATCCAACACTCTAAGAAGGCACAGACCACTGAAGAAGATGAAGTACCGGTAGATAGAATAAATACTTTGCCATTCCTAAATAGTTTTAACTTCATTTTTCCCTTCTTAAGCAATTTTCTATTATTGGTTAGTGGAAGCTTCCCAAAGCTTAAAAGGCTGTGGCATGTTCCAATATTAAAGCATGTACAACCAATAAAATAAAAAAGTAAAATTCAGATAAAAGTTTTTTTTTTAAACCCAGCTGTTTAAAACAAGGATCAGCAGCAACATAAAACTTTGCATTGTGGGTGCAAAAGCTTGATTTTAAAGGAATTTAAGATAAACTAGAAATAAAAACTCTCAAAAATCTCACAAATATGGAGTCATCTGAAATTTATTGCAATCAATCTCTTTTACCCTTCCTTTTGTATTTATCCTTATATATTTTGCATAATAATGACTAAAGATTTCAAAAAGTAACTCGGAGTTGAAATGCTTTGGCAAAAATTCCCTTATTCATCTTTAAGTTGGAGAATAAATCCATGTCCCTGGCCAAACTCCAGCCAAATCCAAGAAATTTAAAATCTCCTCAGATTTCAATTAACTAAGAGAGAGTGAAGCATCTGCTTTGGTTCTTCTCTTAAAATGTGGAATTTTAAAGGTTACGCAGCTTTAAGCAGCATTTTTGTCCATTTTAAAGATGATGGGACTATCTCAAATTCTTCCTTTAGCCATTATCGGATAGATGACATTGAAAAAGAGATATTTTTCTATGTACAGTGCAACTCCAGATTAGGATTCAAGCCGATGATTGTACTTGTCAGCAATAGCTACAAGGCATGTTTTGCCATTATTATGAAAATGACTGTAATTAATGACAGGTAATTAAACAAGAGCTAGTAGTCATTTGACAGATGGTTAAATCACTGAGAGGGAAGGAGCAAGGTGTACACTCATAGATGTCCATCTGATCATCTGAAGTCTACTATGTAGAGTGAAATCATGGCTAATTAATAGAGCCTGTCTTTTAAAACTCTATATTCAGTCCCAGCATCTCCTCAGAGAGTTGGTTGAAGATTTTACTCTCTCCACCTGAAATCCTGGAGGAACTGCTTGATGGTTTGAGTGGACTTCATCAGCTGGCTGAGAATCGTGTTCAGTGGGCTGCAGGAAAAGCCCACTTCCTAAGGTTCTGGACAATACATTAATATAAACACAATAAGAGTGAAATATCACTGGATATCCAGTTTGTAAACTACAATGCAAGTTTTTAAGGATGGATCTAGTGGACAATTCAACAACATTTCACCTCCAAGCCTATTGATCATATGTGGGACCAGGCTTCTCTGTTCTGAAGATGAGATGCCCCAACCGATGTCAACTATGCAATGACAGAAAGTTCATTATTTAATGTCTGCATGTACATACATGGCAATCAGTCTCGTTAATGAATTGTGATTTAATTATTAGAAACTTGTTTTTTATTTGTATGTTTTATATGCTTCATTTCTCATTGTTGTAAGCCATTCTGACCAGTGTTGGGGGTATACATTTTTTAAAATTTAATTTAACATTTTTGAAAGAAGTTTAATATTACTTGCCTTGGGCACCCAAACCCCAGGATATGTTTTGTTTTGTGATAACAAAACATCTCCCAAGCAACAGAAACACAATTTCCCACCAATTTTTAGTAGGGAAACAAAAGAAAAGTTTTCAGATATTGCTAATACACATAGGGAAGCCAGGTAATATGGGGCAATAGGGTGCACGCAGTTGTTCAAAGCAGAAAAATATGGGCCCCAAATTCCACCCTGCTCTCCTTGGTGGCATCATGAAGCTACTGTCATGCCTTCTGTGAGATAAAAGTAAATCTAAATAAAACTTCCCAGTGATGATCTAATTTGAGAAGCAGGCCTCGAGAGAAAGTCTATGTTTAGCTCTAACTTAGAGTATAGTTCCCCAAAAGTTCCTGCTGCCCCTCCAACTTGCCAAACTTACCACATTGGGCGGAAGTTTATGGCCGGGCAAATACTTGACGTTCTCATGCTGTGTGTTGATGATCTCGGTGAGCTTCCGGCCAGCAATCTCTTCTTCAAAGACCCACATCTTCACAGTGGTGTCAAACATATCCAGTCTGGCTGCATTGCTGCCCACAATCTTGGCAATTGCTGAGCCCCTGCAGCAGGAAGAGAGACAGAGATGCAACCTTCCTTCTTCCATGGGCTACATTTTCCCCACATTCTTCCATTGGGAGACCAGAATTCTAGCAAGCATCTCAGCTTGGAACGTAACATAAAGACCGAACCCCCTGAGATTATTTTCAAAGTACGACCTTTTTTTGCAACCGGAGGTACCGTTTCCATTTAGTAGCCCTTCCAGCTATCCATTTTGGTTGTGGCTGCTGGGAGTGGCAAGTTTTGCAGAGCCCGGGAGGCCCTTGTGCCATAATAATATGCTCAAAACCAGCTGGGAAATCAAGCAGTGGCCAGCTTGAGTGGCTCTTGCGTGGAAAGTCAGATCCAGATTGAAATAACATGACTAAGAAAAAGCAAATATTTCATGAATTGGTGACACTTTGCTTTGGCCATGAACTATGACCCTTAGTCAATAGGTTAAATATCCGATAGGTTGGAGTTTAATGTTATAATTAAATGCATTTACTTTTCAGATGTCATAAAAGTCTCCATTCTTTTTGCAGGGAGAAAACTCCAAGGGGCTTAAAACAAAATGAAAAACAGACGCACCAATCCCATCGGATCATCCATATCAAGGAACTATAGAGAGGACTCTGGAAGCATATACTTTTACTACCATCCAGAGAAAGAGTTTTCAAGCAGGAGAAGGCACACATTTGTTTTAAATCTACCTACAAACAGGGGCTGTCTCCACAGCTCTCCACATTGTGTCAATGGGAAAGAAGAATGAGAAGAGAGCAGCTGATGGTGTTTGGTGCTTGAGAGACAGGTTGGATTTAAGTGCTCATCTTCCTCTGTCTCTGCTCACTAAAGAGTGCAGGACCTGAAATTTGGCAGGACTGAAGGGCAACCAAAGACAGACCATTCAGGGAAGAGTCTGATCCAGCTGGACTCTCTGCCATGACTGAACAACTGGCAGAGAGGACACAGCTTGAAAGCAAAGTCAAAGCCACTCAGATGGGACCCTTAGTTCACCCAGAGATAGGTAGGTATCCTAGGACTTTGAAGGATTATTTTCTGTTTTACAACTGTACGGAAAGATCTATTGGTGGCAACACTACGTGTTCAATAATACACTGTCCTATAATGAACAACGCTAGTGAAGCCAGTGGCTCTGCTGACCCAGGGTGAGGGCAGTTGCAACCCAGAAGACCCTTATGTATCTGGAAAAACCAATTCTGGGTTGGGGCAAAACCAATTCTGCTGGATAGAACTGTCAGTCTAGAAGCCGAATGCCTTAAAAGTGCTGCCTCGAAGCTGCACCTGGAACGTCTGTTTTCAGAGAAATGTAAAGAAACGTTGTCGTCCCATGATATTCAACCCGTAAGCGCCTGGCAACAAAAGGCATAAAACCCCAGGCATGCGCCTCAGCAGAGGGGGGGGGGAACAAAAAACAAAACTCCGGTTATGTGCTTTATGTTTCCTCAGCCCCGGGATAAGAGAGCAGCCCCGGAGTTGCTGCTTAAGACACCTGCAGCCTGCCTCTCTCAAGGCGGTTATTCCCGCAGGCGAGACCCAGCCGGCGAGAGAGAGAGAGAGAGGAAGGGAGGGAGAGAGAGAGTCCCAGGGGCGCCACCTCTCTGAAACCCGACGGGTCTCCAAAGCGAGCCTGCGCTCCTTTCGCGGCACACTCACGACAAACATCACCAGCGTCCGCTTCGCCGCCTTGCATGAAGTGCCCTGCTAATCCGCGAAAGCCGATTACGCCCAGAAGGCAGGCGGCCATCCTCGAGGCGCCACAGAACTCCTCGTCGCTCTCGCGATCCAAGTTTACGACGCCCCCTCCCCCACC
>JANHFT010002319.1:62661-76792 GCA_032467955.1 Pseudoxenodon macrops
TGTCCCTGTTGTGATTGTGTAATCGGATTGTGTGTCAGTTATCCAGAGAAGAAAACAATTCGCCCAGGTTTGAGAAGCAGTGCCTTAGGGGGAAAAAAAATGCATAAACATTCCTTTGAGATTAACCCTTAACCACAGACATACCGTTTCGATCTCGCTTATACAATTTTCTTAATCTATGAAAACAATAGCTGGGATATGTTGTTAAATTTACTTTGTGTACTTACAATTTTCATTTATTGACCAAATTAACAAATTTTATAAATTATATTTGCAACCAGAACAGTCCATTTCTAAAAATAGGGGTGTTCCGAGCATTTTGAAAATACTAATGAGGATGGGATTGGTCCTTACTATTAATAGGAAGGAGCCAAGCTGTGGATCTACAGTTGCTTAACTGAAAATGTGCAGCTCTCCGGTGACAATAGCATTCTGAAGGATCCACCAATGGATGTGCTGACATGGCCACAGTGCCTTGGCTGCCCAGGTAGTTTTCCAGGGTCACCATTCAGAGCCCATCTTCTGGGTGATGTTTATAAGGCTGCAAGTTAATTGTTCTCCCTGGCAGGTCAGTGGGAAGCACCACCACCACTAGTGTGTGTGTCCCGAGTGTCGTGTTCTCTCATCTGGGGCAACAACCTCCCTTAGATACAACCTGATCTTAATGAAATTTCCCTTTGAGTCAGTTTTAATTCCTGGTGGCTACCTAGAAACATTCCTGCAATTTTCCTGACTAGTTTGGAAGTGTTTCTCCCTTGCCTCTTTCCCAGGGCTAAGAAAGAGGGATTGGCCCAAGGTCACTCATCAGACCTTGGGCCTAAGGAGGATTAGAACCCACTGTGTCTTGCTTTCCAGCCTGGTGTCTTAACCACTAATCAAAATAGTGTAAACCAGGCATGTTAAAATGACCAGGAGAAAATAAAGTGAGTGAATGCAATAGATCTGTTATGGCTGTTACAAAAATCCAGGCTGCCAACTACATGGTAGCTTTGAGAAAGGGGAAACTCGAATTCTTTACTGCCATCCAGATTTTTTGCAGGGTAGTCTAGGATTAATGGTGTTAGCAATTGTGTTCAAACATCACACAAAGCCGTAGTTTGTTCATCAGTCTCACAAGTGAGAAAAGTCCTTTGGCTGGTTCTTGGTTTTCACTACTCTTGTTCGGCATCTCTCTGGTTTGACTGGCACCAAAACACAAACAAGAGAGGAAATTACAAAGCATTGCAAACCATGCATTCCTGATTGCCACATGATTTCAAACTGTTCAGCCTTAAAACCATCCATTGTCATCCACTGGCCTGTAGTACACCATGCAACACATTGGACTTTTTATTTACAAAATTAACATATTAACTTGTTTTTGTTGCTCCAAGACTATTTCATGATGCAATTTGCTCATTCCTTCTTCTTTTCCATTCCTTGTTTCTGTGGCACACCCAGGCTTAATTTATACAGGCAAATTAAGATTACTGCAAAGCCCTGGATTCATAGAACATGCACATTGAGATAAATATGATTTGTGATAGTAATTGTTTATTTGATGGGCATGTTAAACAGAGATTGTTTAAAAATGTAACTTTCCTAGTTGTCTGAAATGGGAAATTCCATGCCAGTCTATCACCTCTCTTCCCTGGTTCTGATTCATATACAGATCAACATTTTGAGTACAGGTAGTCCTCAACAGATGACAATTGAGCCCAGAATTTCTCTTGCTAAGTGAAACATATGATGGGTTTTGCCGGTTAAGTGAATCACTAGTTGGTAAATTGGTAACATGGTTGTTAAGTGAAACTGGTTTCCCCATTGACTTTGCTTGTCAGGAGGTTGCAAAAGGTGATCACGTGACCCAGGGATGCTGCAACTGTCATGAGTCAGTTGCCGTCTGAATTTTGATCATGTGACCATGGGGAATGATGCAACGGTTGTTAAGTGTGAAAAACGCTCATGTCACTTTTTTCAGTGCCAGTTAGCTTTGAAGAGTCACTAAATGAACTGTTTAAGTCAAAGACTACCTGTATCTAAAAAGATCCGGTTTTACTATAAAAACGACTTGACAGAATTGGGTGAGGTCTGTATTTAATACTCACTCTTGTCTCCTCCTGGTTCCAACCCAGATTCTCTTAACAGCTTAAAAGTTGCCAATAGCTTTTTAAAAAATTATTCCCCCTCGGTTTGTGATCCTGTCTCATTTTCAGTGGTCTTCAGTTTTAGCTCCTACAGGAAAGTTCTATATAGCTGAGTTTATTTTAACTCATTCTGAATGACTATAAAAAGAATGAACACGCTTTTTCCTCTGCACCTTATTTGCCTCACCTGAAATTTAGCTCATAAGCTCCCTAAATAAGGATCGGTTTCCTTTTTACTCTTGTGAAAAGACTGGTACAGTATGCTATGATTAAAGCAATTTTTGACTGTCGATGTAAGGAAAAGCTTTTCAGTTTGGCTCTTCAATCCCCTTCCTTGAAAAACGCAGGAACCCCTTTTCACCCTGTTACCAACTTTTAGTGGCACTGCTTACTGTGTGTGTGTGTGTGTATATATATATATATATATATACACACACACACACTCTTTTTTATACATACACATACACACATACATACATAAACTGTTTATATATATGCAGGAATTATATATATATATATAATTCCTGCAGTGAAGCAAGCATTATAAAAGTCCTAAATAGATAGCACAAACTATTTTCAAAATAAAAGACCCCTCTTCCAAACCCCAGGGGGAAAAATTCCAACCATACTGCATGTAAAGTAACTCTGGCTGCTTTAATCTCTCCTCAATATTAACTGTGATCCAGGATATCGAAAGGTTGCTCATCATTATAATGGTTATCTCTCACTATTGCACACACACTCCAAATATTTTGTTGATTGCTTAAGTAGGCACACAGAGGCAGAGTTTTCTTACAGTATCCAAAGTTTTTTTCCCCTTCAGGCCAATGAAAGAGCTTTCCTCTATCTAGTCTTTTTTGACCATCAATATAAAGTTTGAAGGATTAAAAAAAGAGGTTGTTTTCTTACGATATATAGTTTCCTCCTGAAAGTATTAAAAAAAGACAGCGCTGTATTACAAAAGGACGGAGAGAGCAAATACTTTCATTCAGAGGCAGCTTTTATTAAAATGGGGTGACATCTAAAAGGATACAGTACAAAAAAAATTGGTCCAAGGGGGAAAAGGGGAAAGAAGAGAAAACCACAGAATGCAAAGCATAAGGAGCAATTTAAGAAGTCTGCAAAGACAGTTGATTTCAGAGTTTAGTTCACGTATACTTGCCCTGAGAGCCACCTAGGGAACCAGGGTTCTTATTCTCCAGGATCACAAAGCAAGGAGGGGCAGAAAGGCAAGGTCCCTTTCGTAGGGCAAATACAAGATTGAAGAGTCAGAATCTCTCACTCCGAAGGTGGGACATATGAGTGCGCATACACACACACGGATTAGGGTTCCTGAATTCAGAGCAGTCCTTAGCCTCATTTTCAACATGGAAGAGGATGGGGGCTTGTCAGTAACTTGATTCTTGCAGGTAGTGTCAGAATAGAAGCAGCTGGGACCTGTCCAGCTGCATTAGTTTCCAAAACCAGCCAGCAGAAAGATGCGACAGCATCCCCACCCAGTCCTACCAATAGGTGCCCAAGACTATGAAAACACAGACTAGAAGGGAAATGTCCCTTTCGCACACCGGCATCTGCTCCGCTCTGCCTTGGTTACACTTGCTTGCATAACTCCGCTCCCCACCTTTTAATTTGCCCCAGAAACCTGCTCTGTGCAGTCAGGTGAGGAAGTCAAAAGAATAAATCTAGTCTGAAGTAAACTAGTCTCCTACCAAGCACTATAGATACAAAGGATTAGTGCCGGGGAGTGGGGGGAAATAGAAGAAGAGATAAGGAGTTGGATTAGAAAGGCTTTCTTCCCCAGAAGGCAGTGACTTGGGATATTCAGTGTGACCAAGAAGGTGGCCTATAACTACCTGGCACCTCTGCCAGTAATTTCCTCCGTTTAAAAAAAAGAACAACAACCCAGAATCAGACACCCACGCTGAAACAAAGATTGTGACCCTGGATTGCAGCTCCCTAAAGGCCACGCGTAGGGAGAGTCCATTCCTTCCCAACAGACGGATTTGTATTGGACTTCCCACCTGCCTGTCCCCAGGAGAGGCCAGAAAGTGTAAGAAGCCTGCCTCGAATTTGGGCCCTGCCGTGCATAGAAACTGCCCAGCGGCCTGTTCTGGGGGAAGAGAGAGAGGAAGAGTTCCTGGGCTGCCACACTAGGCTCTGAATGGAAGCTGAATGGAAGTCTGGAAGAACTTCAGGCAGAGCCGGACCTGGGGAGTGTGGGGGCTCAAAAAAGGAAGGAGAGCCAGGCTGAAATGCAAGACCTTGGCCTGGGTACCAACATCATCATCCCAAATGATGAGTCCATTGGATCAATGGAAAGAAAAGATGTTGGTTGGAATATTAGTGGAAGGTTCTGTGCTGGAATAGGAATTGTATAGGCCTGAGCAGTGAATCCCTGCAGTGTTTCTAGCCATTAGAGATGCTGCCTGTCGGGAGGCCTGCCCGTTTAGGTATTGCGGATTCCCAGAGCTTGTTCAAGTTCTTGCCTTCTCTGCTGAACCTGTGAAAGAAGCAAGGCAGACTATCTTTATGTACAGGTTAAAAAGAAAAGAAAAGAAAAGAAAGAACAACAGTACTGCTTCTGGTATTTTCAAGCATCGGGAACAAGCATTAGGCTGTGAGCCAGAAGCTCAAGTCAAGCCTTCCCCCACTTGCAACCCAGCACTTTCCAAATTTATGACAACCACCCCTGCTGTTCACAGCCCACACAGCCAAGGATTGGTGCTGCAGGACCAGACGTTTGGAAGCCTGCTTTAGTGTGCGGGTTAGGAGCAGGAAGGGGTGCTTTTCAACTCTTTTGACTCCATTTGCTATTCAGTTTGCAGAAACAATCCAGAGATCCCATTTACAAGAGATCCCACTGGAGTGGATCCATTTTACCTTAGAGTAGAAATATCTGCATACAGCCTCTTGGGCCCAGGGCTGGAAGTAAAATTCAGCTCGGCGCTCTTCTTCTGGGTTCCCAACGACATCAGTCATAGCCTGAAGGTGAGCAAAGTCTCCAATTACTCATCTTGCTCTCCCTGAAATACCTGTCTTGGCTCCCAGTTCTATCCCTCTGGCAGATGGTGTGCTGTTTTGTTCTTTAAAAAAAAACAACTGAAGACACAGCAAGGGTTTCTCTCTCTCTCTCTCTCTCTCACACACACACCCCATCTGTGTTTTCTCCTCAAAGGCGTCTCACCTTCAGGTCTCGACACTGGGACTGCAGCCAGTCATTGATGAAACCTTGGGGATCTCTGGCAAAGCTCAGCATAAATTCACGCTGGGTCTTTAACTGGTTAATGGTTTCTATGGTCTCATGGATCTGAGATGAAAAAATACCGCACAAATACATTTGAAAAAGAATAGGGTTATACTCTATTGAAGTGGGTTACCGGATGCAGGCACAGGGACTGGTTTAGTTAGTTCTGGAAAATGCACATGGAGTAAGCCTACAATACACCCCAGGCCCTGCCCCTTCCATTTATTTAGTCTCTTGTACTTTTTACAAATCAAAGTACATCTACATCTACTTAAGAGCCATGGTGGCACAGTGGTTAGAATGCAGTACTACAGGCTAACCCACTGCTCACTACCAGGAGTTCGAATCTTACCGGCTCAAGGTTGACTCAGCCTTCCATCCTTCTGACGTCGGTAAAATGAGGACCCATTTTATCGGCGTCAGAAGGTAAATCGCTTAGAGAGGGTTGTGAAGCACTGTGAAGCGGTATATAAGTTTAAGTGCTATTGCTACTTCAGAGATACAAACTTCTAGAGTTAGACTGTAACTCCTGACCAGGAGTCAACTAGCCTCTTTAGTCCCAACCTTCTTTCTTTCCTTGTATTAATGCAACCACTAGACCATACTGTTCTTTAGTTTTATAGCTTCAAGAGCAAAATAACTTTTAATACCATCTTGTGGCAATTTTTTCTTGATCAGTAAAAGAATACACATTATCGAAAATATATGGTTTCAGTTTCATAACCGAAGAACGCTGAATACTTTAAAACTATTACCCAGAAGTGGAATGACATGAGAGCTATGATTTTATGCATGTATACAAGGCAATTGTCCTATATTAACAGTGAGACGTGTTCACAGTTTATGCAACATAATTTCAAACCCAGGGGATATTCAGGTTAAGAAAAAAGGGCTTTATGTCTCGAATACTACAGGGCCAACCCAAATATGTCACATTCTCCCTTCCTTATAAGCTCTTTCTGTTCTGGATAAAGGAGTGGATGTTTCAACTGTTGCCTGGAGTCAGAATCCTACAGCTAGGAATCTGCTTCATTTCATCTTTCAATGCCTGTCACTGGGCAATCTTCCCAAGGCAACAAAAAGCTCACTGCCAGCTGGGAACCAGAGAAAGCCACGTTAATCTGTAGGTCTGCTACAAAACTGTGAAAATAACAAGACATCTTCCTGGTAGCATTTGAATATTCTAACAGTCGCACATCCAACAGCTTTTAATATTAACATTTACAAAAAAGTTAATGACCTAACTATCACAGGCTATAATGAGAATATAACAAAACATTATATGTTCTTACTGCTGTCTGAAAAAAAAAAAAAAAGATGCCAATCTCTGCTGTATACTTCCCTTGGGGGCAAAGTCCACTGAAGGGACAACAGATGTGCTCTGAGGAGACCTATATAGGGCCAAACATCATATTAAAGGAAGGGAAAGAAAAATTACAACCAAATCGAAATTCACAAAGGCCTATTCTTGATTCTTTTGGTAAATAACTGAACATTTTAATCCAACCTTCGTACTATTTGCTACTTTAATGGATTGCAATGATTTAAGGAACTGAAGTAACATCTAACCACACAGTGAAGTCTGGGCAGGGGAGAGGAAGTGTTACTTCTCAGACGTCCCTCACAGAGAAAGATTAGCAGAAAATCATTTCCAGGAACTCGCACCTTGTTATCCAGTGCAGCTATCTCCTGCTGACTGGCAGTGGAAAGCAGGAAAGAATTCATTTGGGTTTTCAAAGTATCATCTACTTCTACATCAATGTCATAGCAAGCAGTTTTCTTCTGATCGTTTGGATCAACACTGGGAAGCAAGACAAGAGAGAAAATGCTAGATTTAGAGCTTGTTTCAGTAAAGCATCCCCCACACCCCCACAATCACCAACACAGAGCATGTGGGGCAATGGTGTAATTTTTCTTAAATGTAGAGGTTCTTTGCTGCTTTCAAAATCTCTTTTCTATCCATGGCCAAATGTCAGATAATTACTTTTGCACCTTCCCTTTCTTAAAAGTGATCTAGAATGTTTCCATTTCTGGCAACATTTGAACAGTTTGTTACGTAACTATTTTGGGAACACTAAAGTGAATCACATTTTAAAATTCTAGCCTGTGATATAACTCGCAGCAGGAAGTAATGTTGAAAATAGGAAGCATGCACTGGAACAGTTGTGTTTGCACACTGCAAGATTCAGCAGAGCTGAAAGAATATTTCATGAGTTTGTGGTTCAGCCTCAAGTCATCACATCAAGTGCCCCCCCCCTCCACCTCCCGTCTTACCTGATGACATGATTAATGATGATTGGCTCTGGAGGCATAAGCAATGCATGAAGCCGCTGTGGGATCTCTGAGAACTTCATTCGCTGAGACTCGAATATCTGTACGTTCAAAGAGGAATTCAATGAGAAAGAGCCAAGCTGCAGCGTGACAGCAAGGACTGGGGGGGTCCCTACCCTTCCTCTTACCTGCTGGAGGTACTTATCACAGATGACATACTCCCGCTCATGGGGGTCCTGCAGCTTGTGAGTCTTGATGTATTGCCACAGAGCTTGGATGATGACTGGGCGAGTCTGGGTGTGAATTCCCAGGAGGCGAGCCAAACGTGGGTCTAGTTTGAACTGTGGAGGCTGCAAAGAGACAGTAAAAACTCAAAAAAGAGCAAGAGTGAACATTTGAATATTTTCTTTCTGTGTGTGTGTGGGGGTGGGTGGGAGAAGGTAACTAGTATTAATATTTAAAGTGTGAATTAAGAATGTTTTGTATTGTAACAGATTTAGTTAGCCATATATTAACATTTATGCTAATATATGGCTCACTGTACATTATTTTTTAGCTTTTTTTAATATACATGCATATTTTTAAAATGTTCTTTTAATGTCATTTTTTTAAAAACGTGTGTAATGTTAGGGTTTTCCCCACCTTCCTTATGTTGCTCTATGGCTTTAATAAGAGATTTTGATTTGAGGTACAATCTGAATAATCCCCTTCGGCCCCCCCGGGAGGAATGCCCCCTACCTGGTAGTCCAACATCAGGAGGACAGTGCAGCGCACATTCACATCGCCAGGCCTTTTCACCTGGAACCCATCAGTCTCTTGGGTTGTAGCAGTCCTATGCCACTAGGAGGGAAAAGAGTACAAAGGAAGGGGAAGTAGGACAAGGCATTCCGTGAGGAAACAAAACGTGCGAGAGAACCAATACTCTCAATAGGGGATGGGATTCCGATCCATGAAATAAAACTTTGGAACAGGTAAACATGGAACCCTATTGATGAAAAGCACTCAGGAAAGAGGAAAGCTGACATCCCAATATATTGCCTTGAGCCCCTTTCAAAGGGAGAAGAAGATAAAGAAGGACATTGGAAGATCTGCATAAACATAAATGGCTTTTCTTACGTGTGATCTTCTTTTTGCTCCGTATGAGAAGTGCACAACCTGAGGCCAAATCCAGCATGCAGCTCCCTAAATTTTGCCCCTCCCTGAGACCCCCTCCAAAGATGCCACCAAACTATCATTTTAAATGCTAGAAAGGTATTAAATATGCAACTGGCAAACCGTCTTATTCACTATTTAATTTTAAACGTAAGCATTAAAAATAGTCTTCGTCTCGTCTCACTCACATTTTTCTTGTCAGAATATCTGGGGGGCAAGAAATGCTGCACAACTCTGCTATAATGTATGAAAACCTCTCACCTCCACCAAGTGATTATCTGGGCCATAGAGGTCTTTGTCCAGCTCAATCACCAGAGATTTAAAGAAGGATGAGAACTTTCTCTTCTGCTTGGTAGCATCATACTTGGAGAGAGCAGACTGCACGACCAAAAAAAAAAAAGGGGGGGGGGAGAAGAAAAACCCTTTTGTAGGTAACAATACCAATAGCCAACAGATATAATTACCAACAGCACTGAAATGTCAGAAAGTAAAACTGCGACATATCACAGTGATTTTTCTTCAGGGGAATATATAACATTACATCTAACACTGATCATCGTTTTGCATATATTTCTAACATCTTATATGGGCAATTTCCCCTGCCATAGACCCTTTCTACAATAATGAAGGGCCAAATAAGATTTCTTACATCTTTCCTTATTTCAAAAAATTAGATGTCCTTCACTTTATCAATTGCACTCTGACTACCTACAAACTTCAGAATAATGTGGGAGGTTTTCTGAAGTGAAGAAGGATCAGGCCATCCAAAACTATGCTAACCAATAGTGTTCAAGAGTAGTGCCTGGGAAAGCTCTTACATCTAATCTCTCTACTACAATGAAACTCCAATTGGCAGTAGAATGCAATATTTAAGTGTACAAAGCAAAGAGCACCTTTACTGCAGAGAGATCTAATTTGTGGAACTGTTCGTTTTGGAAAATTTTATGACAATTTGTGCAAAAATGTTTCTTTGGCCATGCTCTTACACTTGCCTAACTAAAGCCTGTATTGTTCTCTCTCCATCTTATCTAGTTCCAAGACCATCAGGAATGAATCATTCAGCTCTGCCACATTTCTAAACTCTCTACAGGAATACGTGGTGATGTTAATTCCATTCCTCACTCACATCTTCCAATAGTCGTCCTTCCACTCGGAGTTCCCATGAGGCTACGGTGCCTTCTCCATCTTCTGCATCTGACTTGGCCGGATTAAAGGTGTTGGAAATAAAAATGCGCAGTTTTCTTTTTTGCTAAAAAGGAACAGAATCCCGTAGATGTGAAAATGAGAATTAACATTTGAGATTGCTAGTATAATTCCCTCACACACACACCTCCCCCAAGAGCAGTATTTGTATCCTCACAAATCTCTGCATCTGAGCAAGATACATATCTTTCTAAGGCATTTCTACAACATGAAGAAGCAACAGAGAAACAATGCCTAGGACATAACAGAAATCACTAAGCTTGGGCCAAGAAGTTAAAGACACTACGCTGCAGACCAAAAAAAAGGCTTTTGCAGGCCATCTGTTGGGGACTGCATGCTAATAACAGATGGGCTGAAAACCACAGAGGGATGTGTGCATGTGTGATTCCTTCTTTTTGCTTTCTTTGCTTCCTAACTGCCCACAAGACAGATTGAAGGACAGTTCACTCTTGTCAAAAGTCTGAAGTAACTGCTTCCAAAGGTCTTTTGAGGTAAAAACTAAGGACTGCAGGCGATCTTAAGGCTGCTAATTGCCCAGATATAAGAGGGACGTTGTACTGGGGTTAAGGGAAAAATATATTAGATAATAAAAGGCTAAGAGAGGAAGTAATTCGGAAAACTGGCAGA
This sequence comes from Pseudoxenodon macrops, assembly GCA_032467955.1. Taxonomy (NCBI): domain Eukaryota; kingdom Metazoa; phylum Chordata; class Lepidosauria; order Squamata; family Pseudoxenodontidae; genus Pseudoxenodon; species Pseudoxenodon macrops. The sequence goes on from JANHFT010002319.1 coordinate 73,285, forward strand.
AAAGAAGCTATGAAAATAGCAGTTTAATACAATTAAACTATTCAGAGATCTATGCACCTCGTGTTTGTAGCAGCCACACTATTCAGTAGAAGCAGCTGAGTGAGAGGAAGCCTGAAAATTGCTACACATTTTACTGCCTGCTTTGTGAAACCTAACTGCTTACTGCTATCTGCAAAAGTATGAAGCAAAAAACTTGCTATTTTTGCACTTACAGATTATGCTGGAGAATAATGAAGATCCTTGACATGCCTATTGTTGGGCCTCCGTAGCAGCCAAGCTGCATACTGGCAGAATAATAACGTTCTCTGGGCCATAAGACAAACTACTTCAGTGGGGCACTGTAGAAGCTGATCCCCTCCTCCAGGCTGCAGCTATGGAGGATGGATGGGAGAAAAGAAGGAAGTATCTCCCAGATGTTTCTTTCTGCTATCACAGCCTGTGATGCATGGCTTCCCTCCTCTAAGCACTGTCAACATGAAGTATCCCTTCCCCAACAGAGGATAGGCAGTGGAGGTGGCAGTAGTGCTGAGGCCACGACTGCCTCAGGAGATGGGATAGTAGTTACAGTAGTTTCTCACTCCCACTTTTCTCCTGTAGCACTTCTCACTACGACTATTGGTTTCATGTGATTATACACATTAAAAAAAAAAAGACTGAAGACCTGGGATAAATGGAGTGCAGGGCCCCATCGCTGCCACCACTCTGACTTCACTATTCATATGTCCCTAGTTCACATACCGCGCGAATCATGTGATTTGTTGATCTTGGTATGGTGAACCCACATTTGTGATCTCTAAGATTATATCTTAGGTGTATTGTATAAATTAGGGATATACAAAACATTCTGTCATGCAACATTCCAATCCCCAACTGGACTATTAAAATGGGATGGTTTGGAATATTCTGGAAATATGTTACACATTTAGAATCCTTTTTAGATTCAGAGCATTTCGTAATGAACCCAAGTATTGTGGTTCATTCAATCAATAAGTTAAAACCTAGCCAATGATGCTAGGATGATGTGTGAATGTAGCCAGTAGATTTATTTAGTTTTTTAGGAAAACTACAGATAAGTGAGTTTCAAATGTATGCACCCTTCCTCCTTACCTTAATTGGCCTTTTCAAAGCCTCCTGAATATCCAACCGTTTCCGCATAATAGTCTGGTCCAGCTTCCTCTCAAATGCCAACAAATCCATGTATGCCTGAGACTCTGGTACTAATTCCCGGATCTAGAATTCAATGCAGCCAGTCAATCAGCACAGCCATTATACTACCGGTAACTGCCATACCAAACATCCAAAATTTCACTCACCCGTTGAGGTAGAATTTTGTCTGCCATCTTTTTTTTCTTGGCACTGCACAAAGACAGAAAGATTGGACGATAAATATCAATTCTTGAAACATGTTTAAGAACATCTTTGTTGACTTTGTATCAAAGAAAAATTCTGTTGAAACTAAGATTGTTTTAGGCACATAGGAAAACACATGTATTTGGGATTGTATTTTTTATTTTTTTTGCCATACTGGGAAAAGCTTTCTTGAAGTCAATATTAGGAACCTTAAGCATACCAACACAGAAGAAAGCTCCACTGATTTCAATGGGACATGCTCTTTAAGAAATGAGTGTAGAACTACAGAATTTGGATAGTATGTTAATAGAGGAAATCATTCTACATCTGTACAGTGCAAAGGCATACGTCTTCAACACACCAAGATCTGTGAGTGACAGAAAACACTAACAGATGACTCTGTGATATTTTGGATCTCAAATTAATTAACACAATGCAGTCCATCTGTACAACCCACATGAAATGCAGAGGGCTCTGTGTAAAAACCTAACCAAATGCTAAGTATGAAGAATTACAGTATGAATGGATAGGTTGTTCAGGATGAATAGGGGAAGGAATTATATCAATATATTGATATTTAGATTGAATTAAACTTTATTTTCAGTTTCTTCATCTTGATGAATGGAGTGTGAGCCAGCGTTGCAGGACGATTGCTTAAAAATGTCTGTCGGTATGGATGCAGCTGAAACCCCTTTTTATACACTGCATTTCTCATTTAAGTTGTCTTTAATGAGAACTCTCTAATTTTATTTGCAGAGTTCAATACAGTTAAGGATGATATCTCAAAGGTGATACAGTGATATTTTGGTACTCATTGCTAATTGGTTCTGGGAAGCGCGATGAGTACCAAACAAATTATTTCCTTAAGGACTAATGTACTGAGTCATAAGGCAGCCGACATCAACAAGTTCTAGCTTGTGAGTTGAGCATCAATCAAACAAACAATGAGTACCAGGACAAAAATTTTGCATCAAAATGCACTGAGTTACAAATTCTATGAGTTTTAAAACAGTTGAGAACCAAGGTACTATTGTAAAACCTTCTGACTTAAAACAGAACACTTACACTCCTGAATGCTAGGATGCCTATAAAAGTGAAAAGAGGAATCTCTTACTTGTGATTTCGGTTTTGCACCGACTGTTGCTGAACCTGCTGAATCTGCTGAGGAGCTGGCCTTTTGCGAGACTGGTCCATTCCTGACTGAGCCATCCCGGGTCGGACAGAAGGGCTCCCACCATAGCCTGGAGGTCCCATTGCAGGTCCTTGAGGAGTCATGCGGCTACCAGGCAACATTCCAGGGCGCTAAGAAAAGAAACAAATCGACTGTTGTCATGCCCAAGAACTCAACTGCTGCTTCTTGTTCTCAGCTGCAACAGAATCAAATAGCACCCCTGCTTTCAGTGTACCAGTTCAGCAACCGAAACCGTCTGCACCTCTGAAAAGAATCTTCAAATAATTTTCTTTTTTAAAAACATCTCATAGAAGATTCAATATTCCCACTCCCCAATAAATAATGTCCGATGGAAAAATATCTACGTATCTATTTTAAAAAAACCTTTCTGATTTGGAAAGAACATAGCCATGCAACTCCTGTCTCCACGAGTATATAATTCAGGTGGGAAAAAAGTGTAATTATTCAATTTGCCATCACCTTCTGATACTCCCCCCCACCTTAATTTAGATCTTGGATGAGATAGGCAGTTTTACTCCCCTTTCTCAATATATTGTATTTCTGATGTTTGAATGGGAAGCTATGCAAGAACAAAGCCAGAGAGTATTTCTTGTGCTCAAGATTAATTCTTCCCATCCTAGATGTTCCATCCACCATTAACCCCAGAGCCATGCAATGTCTTCCCCGCCCCCCTCTAGCTCCATTCTCACATTCCTTTCTTTTCTCCCGCCCAACCACAAAGCCTGGCGGCCCTTCCCGACGCCCGCAGCCCCCCTGAGCTCTCTCCTCGCACTCTGCCCTTGCAGCCTCACCCCCATAGTCCCTCTACTTGTCAATATATCTATCAATATATATGTATATATATATATATATATTATGCCGCGGATCCGCCTTTCAGCAGCCGCCTCTCGTCCTCCATCTTTCAGGAATGGTTGCCGTCCTCCTCTCCCCCTCCGAGCCCCGCCCACTGCAGCTGAGCCGCCTCCC
>JANHFT010002319.1:80807-112861 GCA_032467955.1 Pseudoxenodon macrops
TATGTGAGCGCACTGGTCGGTGGGAGGCTATTGGCGGCAGAAGGCGGTCTCGTAAGTAACCCGGTCCAATGCCAATTAGCTGCTTCCTCTTCTCTCTCTCCTAGCAATTGAAGCCGGAAGTTCTCTGCAGCATTTGTTTTCCAGCCCACATCTAGGAAGGCATTTGGCTCTTTGAGAGGGACATTGTATGTGCATACATCTTCGCTGTATGAATTTGCCATTGCTTTTAGAAGAAATTTTGAGGACCCGATGGCAGGTACGCTGATGGTGGTGTGAAATCAGGTTGCAACATGAGAAATAGGCTCATTATGCCCTACAGCACAACTTCCTCTGGAATGTGTACGTGTGAATCCATCCATTTAAAACTTTCATGGGCTTTAAAGACCGTTATTTCATATTACTTTTCCCCAAATGTTTTATGGTGATGCTACTTCAGATGCTATATGGAATACATATGCTAATTTGTAATGGCATAATGTAGGAATTGTTTATCTTATGATTGTGTGTATTGTGCCTTAACGTAAGTGCCCCTGAAACTGATTACAATGACCGACTGGCTAAACACGTTAAAAAGAATGCACTGATATTAACCATTTGCCTTTTGCTTTCCATTCTGTAAGTTTCTTGAGTAGTATAGTAGTGGTTATGTGGACCACCATCATGCCAAAGTACCGCAAATTATTTGTATCTCTTTTTTTCTAAAATCTTTGCTTGAAACACGACTGATATACGACTGCTATATTTTCCCAAATCTGTAAAGATAAGAAATATCTTGGTCATGCAAAAATGCCTTTCAATTCACTCTGCTGTAACACACCCTAAAGCTGATCCAGGATTAGAGAAGGTTTGAATGCAGAGTAGGAACATATGGGATTATCAGATTTGCTCTTGGATTGGCTTTTTTATTTTTTTTTTATTTTAGTAAGCCAATGTTTATATAGTTCTTAAAAGGTCTAGTATTAATTTAAACTCTGGATAGCATAATTTTGCCTGGAAATTACCATTTTTAGTACATATGAAATAAGAGTTTATGTGTATCTAGTCAGATGAAAGTTCCACTGTTCATTTGAGGGGTTAGAATTTAAGCCAAACAAGAGTTCATAGGATTGCAGGTTTAGTTTTTCTTTTAAATTTCATTCCATATTTATGTTGCGAAAGTAATTACACATATAGTGACTCAGACTTGGAAAGAAACATTGAAAATGCCTTTCGGTCTCAGACGAAATGGGAGGAACAGCGGTTTCTCTTAATGCCTATTATATGTTAACTAGAGCAATAGCTTCTCTTAATATCACATTTGATTGTGATTTCCACAGCCTTTATCTGTGCAGAAGAAGTATAACATATACGGCACTCCAGATGGTATTGGACTTTAGTTTCCATCAACTTCAGCTAGTGTGGGCCAATGCTAGGAGTAAGTTGTAAATGTAGGCAAACTACAACATCTAGAGATCAGATATTTTCACTGTCTTCAGACTGTTTTATTAGCAAAATATTTTCTCCATTCAACTGTGTACCATAGGACAGCACTGCTAGGTTATTTTGCTCAAACATGCAGCAGGTGAGAAGTAGAAATCAGTGCTTTGAAAATGATGGCCCGATGTGTAACAGCATAAGCATATAATATAAAAGTCATAAGCAGGACAGAAAACCACCCCCAGCAAATTTGTAACTGAATAGCTTTGGGAATATGAAAAAGGAAGAATTCCAGACTTACATTTTCTTAGTGGAGGATCAGAAAAAGCAAAACTTTTAAGCAAATGAGGAAGCAGCTTAATAACTAAGAGAAAAAGGTGAAACTTAAATTAACAGTTTATGCATGAAAAGGGCAAAAATATTGGCTTAGAATCACTAGATATTGAGGACATGCCATATCAAAATTTTAGTGTTAGCACATGTGACCACTTCATTGTCCATTTGTAACTCTAGTCTAGAACCTAACAGTTTACATAATCAGCCTCCAAGGATGGAAAGAATAGTTGGTTGGTTTGGGGCATCAGACCAAATCTGAGTCAAATCTGCTTTTGAAACCTCTTTGTGACGAAGAGCACAAGGAACACCAGTAATAACATGAGATACCATGAGCTAAATGTAGCTCATCATCAAATAGTTCAGATTGGCAGCAGATTCAAGATTATCTAGTTTTAGCTGTTGTAGGCAAGCTATTAAAATTGGAGGAATTTCAAGAACCTTATGAGGTGCTATTTATTATATCTATTTCACTATTCCAGTCATGGGTGTTGAGAAAAACAAATCCTAAGATTCTCAATCTGCATAGTTGGCGTTAGGTTAAGGAAGGCTCTCCCTTGTTCTGATCCTGCTTACATTATCCTATGTGTGTTCTACAGCTGTAATCAACCATCTTATTTCCATGCTATTAATTAACACAAGCGGGACAATTCTGAGTGGCAAAATGCAATGAAGATTCAGAGGACAAAGTAAAGTCATTAATGATATCAGTTGATATATAAACGATGATTGCCACTACTGGGCAGTCTAAATGTGACTTTTATGCAGATGTGTGCTATGCCAGCAACATACAAATATTCCACTTACAGTACTGTAGTGACATTTAGTCATAAAAAAATACAGCTGTCTCCTAAAAGGATGACATTAGCATCAACTTCCAAAATGACAGGGTACATAACAAAATCTATGTTGAATCAGATTTATTCAGGACAGCATTTTGTTTTCCACAATGACCAGATGACACCATGAAGTGTTCCAAGATGTAGGTGAAATGATCTCCTTCCATTCATGTTCCCATATATTGGTATTAATCGGTATTGGTATTACTAATATGTAGCCCTATGGTTGTATGCACAGGACATACATAAAGTTATCATAATTTACTTAATGTGGTTTTCTGAATGACATGATCTCCTGAATGATAAATTAATGACTTGGGTTGGATTTGCCCAACACATTTAAGTTAAATGTGATGATTACCGGTAGTTTGTGTTTCAAAGGTTTTGCTGATGACTCGTACAATTGTTCTTTAAAAATGACAAGATGTTTTCCTAAATACTTCTGTAGTTCGTTTTTAAAAAAATATTCTGCCATCTTCTCTAAGATGATGATACTTATAAAAAGGAAACCAGCTCAATGCATCTATGATGCAGATTTGCAGTTTATGTATTTTTAATTCTGTGAGCAAGGACTCCGAAGTTAAAATAGTAATGGGTAATCAAGCATTCCAAATAACTCTTTTGTTCTGACCGACAACATATATAGATAGAGATGGCAATGTTCAGATGTACGGTATCTAAATGTAATTCCACATATTATATGCTGAAATCTATTCACGCATCCACACACATAAAAATACACATAGTGAGAGACAATGTTCCTACATTACACTAAGCAATATTGTGCTTTATATTTTGTGAGAGCAGCCATTATGTTTTCTGGTTTGTAAAATATGATCAATGTCTGTGTTGCATGAATTCTGATGTATTCAGTAAACATGGTTAAAGTAGTTTGAGCGTGGTACATAAACTAATGAAAGCTTTTTTGAAAAACTTACCTAGTACCATTTGAATGAAGGCTATTCTGCTTTGTTGCTGGAGAGTTTCAGCATTACATATTTTGACCAAAATTGTTGCCTTTAAAAAAACTGCTATTATTTTGGTTTTGCTTGTTGATGCTTATTGATCTCACCACCTTAAATTAGTATGGTTCTGTCTGGGCTGAAGTTACAATGCCGGCCACAACTGTGTACAATCAGAGAGAGCCCTGCTTCTTTTAATTATGTTGTAAGTGGTACACAAAAAAGGGATTTGATTACACAGTTGCTGGGGCCATCTTGACCTTTTCATCTCTCTTCTAGATGTTTCTATGTTGGAAGATATCAAAACACGAAGAAAAAAAGATAGAGAGAGAAAGAAAGAAAGAAAGAAAAAGAAAGGAAGGAAGGAAGAAAGAAAGAAAGATTGCAGAAAAGTGAAAGAGGAAAAGGCCGAGTCTCCAGGGGTTGGTTTTGTCCTTTATATCATTGTTAGAGGAGCAAGTTTTGATATACAATGCGTTTTTCTTCTTGTTGTGCTTCCTATGAAAATGTGTACATAGTACATATACCAGAGAGAATTCAACATTTTATACATTTGAAGGCATTCAGAGATTGGTAGTTTGGAAAAAAGTTATAATGGCACAATATCAAGGCTTTTGATGCTACTGAATGGATATATACATAGACTTTGACATATATGTGCGGGTATGTGTTTGAGTGTGTATATGTATATATACATATACACACGTGTTTGTGTATCTGTGTGTATATATATATGTATATACTGTATATAATCATATTTTATATATAAGAAATATAACATGAGCATGAAATAGTAAAAATGGATAGACAAATGGGAGACAGGAGGTCAAAATGTAAGCCCTATCTTCAAAAGTTTTTAAGCAGTAAAATACAATGGCGCGAATAAAAACCGCAGAATAAACAAAATGCTTTTGGGCAAAGAACACTTTAGAAAGTTGTGTGTGTGTGTGTGGGGGGGGGGAAATTGGCCGTGGCAGATTATATCATCTTTGGGAAATCTGTTACACAACAGCCCACCCAATGAACAAATACATTCAATTCTGGAATGATCAGGATCCAAGTAAAATAAAGCTTAAAAAAAGAGCAATTGTATTGCAAAAGCTCTTAAAGATAAGGAGAACTTTGGCCCTGGGTGCTGCACATGAAGCAGGTCTAAGTTAATAATATTAAGAAAAGGAGGCTGGATGTGCCAAAGACTAGGGCAGGCACTAGATGTCATGTGTGTGACCCAGGCTGAAAGGGGGATGAGTTCCTCTAAAACTGGGGGGGGAAACCCAGTATCCATGGGCATCTACCCCATCTGGCAGCTTGGAGTCTTAGAGGCAGTTTAAATACAGTTTGTTTATATGGCAGAGAGGGTGGGAAGTCCAAGTGCCATCAAGATCCTTTGGTGTTGTGAATGGACACCTGGAAATACACAGAAGCGTATTTCTAACTCAGTTCTTGGAATTAATTTCTTTAATGTAATCAAAAGGTCATTTGTTTCCCATTTCTCTTTATACTTGTATGCTCATGAAGCACGGAGAAAGTGTAGACCTTATCTCCTGCTACTTAGCAAGGCTGAACATGCATCAGTACATCAGTACAGATGATCCCAGATAATCCAGGCTTGCCTTTCTGATTTTTTTTTTTAAATTTCTCCCCAAACTTAGCCTGTCTGGATTTCAGTGGGTGTTCATCACAGTTTGGACAGCTCTGTTGATTTGGGCTCCTTGGAGAGTGGTTGAATTAACAACAGTGGAGAAGAAAGCATATTAACCACATCGCTACCAGAAGCAAATTTTAAACGTTACGGTGAGGAAGACACTGTTGTTTCTGATTCTCATTCTTATCAAACTATAGCCTATTATAAAATTCTGAAATACTTTTCACCAGGATGGCTTGGAATACAGTAAAGTGGAACCCTTACAAGACAAGGTCATGTCAGTTCATTTTTGGAGAAGCAAATGTTAGACAACCCTTCACTGATGGTGATGTCAGTCTCTTGAGTAGGCTGTGCGGCCTACCATCACAGGACCACACTTCTAGGTTCTTCTTAATATGGATTGAAATGGTGCCTATTTGGGAATTGAGGGGGTGGGGTGGGAAATCAAACCTCCATTCTGATGTCTCTGCCTTTCTCAGGTGGAGAAGTATCAGGCACTATGGACAGGTTTTTATAGGAGACTTAAGACAAGACAAAAGCAATTGCTGCAAAAGAGGGAAACTCGTGCCACCCTCCCTGACCCATGGCTTTACTAGAATGCCTACCATCATTCCCAGCCTGCAAACGTTCCTTCCCAATGCAAACCATTCATCTTGGCTTGACGGTATCATGGCTAAATGGCTGAAACACTGAACTAGTTGACTGTGGCTGGGTTGTAATAGTGACGGTTATAAAATAGGACTTGGAAGTTTCTTTAGGGGAAAACAGGGAGTCTGACTTGACAATGTATTCCAGAGAAACATCTTCCCATAACTGTTCTTTTATTTTGCCGGTATGCTGATTATGCATAATAAAGAAATGCCTTGCATCATTTGTATGCATTTTGCCTGGAGACCCTCTGTGTATGTCTCAGAGTGGCATCTTAATCCTTACCTACGAATTCTTGGCTGACGGCGAGAAGGGACTATTTCTGCCCTTAAAAACGAAGGGGCAGTGTCGTTTCCACACTGTACCAAAGCAAGCTACCCTTATCATTCCCCTAAAAGTCCCTTCTGTTCTTTCCTGCTAAAGCGAGCGCTAAGCTTCTGCCATCCAAAGTAATGCACGTTATTTCTGCCTGCAAGGAATACCCTAGAGGTTGCCATGTTACGGTGGGAAATAAAGAGGGAAGTCCAAACCAAGAGACAGGTGCATTGCTTTCTTCTCCTATTAGCAGCTACAGACCCTGAAGCACGACTTCTTTGGAAACAATCTCTTTTGTACATTACGGAGAATTCTGTGAAATGGCGGACTTGTCTCTGAACCTCACTACTTAAGAATTGTCACATCTTTCCTAATAACATGCACAGAAGGGGCCCAGGCAGCTCATCATGCGAATGTTGTAACCTTTGGAACAGCTTTGCTACCTGCCTTTCTCACGGGAGGGCTGGGATGATGGATGGAATAGGCAAGGGCTCAAAAGAAGAGCAGAGTCCAGGCCGGGTCAGATGAGAAGCTGCCAGTTGGATGAGATGAGCAGATGATGGCACATCCTATGGAAGTGGCTCTCTCAGTTCAGCTGCAGTCTTGCTCCAGGGAAGGCTGTGGGGCTCTTGGCCTCCCCACGGTGCACAGTCAGAAGGGAGAGGGGGAAGAGAACTGAAGCAGCACTTCCTTTTGATAGATAAGTAGCCTCTGCAAACAGAATGCCACAGAAACAGTCTGGCTCTCTCTGTTCCTGTAGGTTCTTCTTGGCATTCGGATTAAAAGAGAGAGGGAGGGATGGGGGGGAGGCGCTTTGCACACAATGACCACTGCCACACAAGGCTTGCTGTGGTTAGGGAGCATGACAGATACAGAAGGAGAGACGGACAGTTAAGACTTCAGTGTTTGTGGACCGGAGAAGGCTGTGCCCTCACCTCCATTGGATACTGTGGGGGGTGGGGGGGGTGGAGAGGTGTTCTTCCAGAAGCACTTCTGTTATGTTTAAAGTTCAAGGGCGTCATTGGAACGAGCAGAAACGAGTGGATCTGGCAGCTGAGCCTCACCTCTGTCCAGCTGGCTCCATGTGCGTATCGCTGCATTGGCCTGGGGCGGATGGATGAGGAGAGGCTGGATTCTGCTGCCTCCCCGATAGTCTTGAGATAAGAGGCCCTGCGAAAGGTTGGCAGGTCCACGGGCCTGGGCTGGGCCAAAGCTGCTCAGCATGGCCCCTTCCCTTTGGTAGTGTTAGTTGTACATCCAGTTGTCAGTTAACAGGTAAAATCCTCAAAAGTTCCTCGGGCTGGGTGGTGAGGTAGGATGTTGGCTGCGTATGTCATGCCTGCTGGATGGCCTCGGATGTTCTCACATGGATTCTGGAGAAGGCGGAGAGGAAAAGCAAAAAGGGACATAAACAGAATGGACATGGAAGTAGCATGGTAAACAAGAAACACTGATAAATGGGACCCTCGGTCCAGGATTTGTGGGTTCAAGAGATTCAGTGCCATGGAGGGGGAGATGATTTAGGAATTGGGGGAAAAAAAACGACTAAACTTCTGGAATGTAATCAGACTTGGAATAAACGGCATCTCCCTCATCATCTGTCATAGAGGAGAGACCGGTCTTATTTCATTAAAGTAGTCCAAGAAGATAAGATGCTTTTCTGCAGATAGCTTCCTGTCTCTACCAGTGCTCCTACATGAACTAGGAATCATGTCACTGCCCCCTAATGGAAAATTTTTTGCACCACTTGGCCCAATTCGTTGGATACTGGTGCTGGTCATGATGGCAAGATGAAAGGGTTTTTACATCACATAGTTAGAAATCTGATATTGTGAGAACTCTTACAGTGAACATTATAGGTAATTATTACATTATTAAAGGTAATAAAGGCTTTGGATACTCATATATCAGGCTAACTATCCCTATTGCCAGGAGTTCGATTCGAGCTGGCTCAAGGCTGACTCAGCCCTCCGAGGTCAGTAAAATCAGAACCCAGATTGTTGGGTGCAATAGGCTGACTCTGTAAACCACTTAGAGAGGGACTGTAAAGCGGTATATAAGCCTAATTGCTATTGCTAGTACTAGCTTATAGGACCCAGGAAATCTGCCTTCTTGGTAGCTGCATTCCTCCTGAGGTCCATATGGCTCCAAGTCTTTTGAGAATAAAGCTGTAACAATCTGGCTCTTTTGTCATGGCCTGGGGTAGCAACACAGCTAGAATACAACCCCCCTAAACTGTTCTATTTTTGGCATGTTATTCTAGCTCCTAAAGACAGATTTGTCCTGCCAAAAATAAATATGTGCTAAATGAAGTAAAGAAAATGGTTGTTGCTAGGTTTCAAAGTGATTGAGTAAAAGGTTAAGGGGCCGAGTAGATAATGATGGGGAGAAATCCTTAGCCATGGTAAGCTACCACAAAGCAGCAGGGACACAATTTATTTGTAAGATTATTTACCCTGAAATGTAGGGGCCTAGCAAAGTTAACCTAATATTTAATTAATATTGTAGATATAAATAAATAGAATTGGATTCCTTACTGTATGGTATTATGAGAAGGGTAATTCTACCGGAGGGCAATGGTGATGGTCAGGATTCCTAATACAGAAATCTCAACTGCTTCAATAAACTGTAGATTATTGGTTGAGAGAGTTTGGCGCAATTAAAATGATACAAACTCGGTGATCCTCGAGAGTGTAGCCAGGTCAACCACTTGGCAGGTGACAAAGGAATGTACTACCTTATGAGGTGTAGACACTTACATGGCGCTTCACATCATCCAGACTCAGGGCAACACCCTTGTCACTGTTGTTCCCTTTGTGTTTCTTCTCACACTTGTCACGGCGACAGAGGTGGAACTTAATAACCTACAGGTTGAACAAGAAGAAATGTTTGTCATTGGGAGCTATTAATTGGGATTATTTAGAATTCTTACGTACACACAGTTCGTCAGTGAATAAAATTCCATATGATTGAGCTGTAACACTAATTACCACATTGAAATGAGCTTTAGGTGACATAGAAGTCAAATTTTGAAAATGGTGTGTTTCAGTGAAGTGTGATGAAGAATTACTTTCCTTTTGACTCGGTTGATTGCTAAAACTTAAAACTTTTTTTTTTCTTAACTGAAGAGAACTAAAAGTTTGCTTCAGAACTGAATTACAGTATATGTTTACAGGATACCTCCTTAAAAGCCAGTTCCTTTCCCTCATGTTAACAGTGACCAAAACTCACCTCATAGGCATAGTCAAAAAGCTCAAGCACAGTCAGTAAACTGGCCCCAATAAACAGTCCCATCTGTCCCCCAATGTCACCTGCGTGGGAGAGACAGGAAGACACATGTCAGGTCTTTAGATGCATCCCAATCCCAATCTTGGCATGTTTCTTAAGCGGGATAACTCCCACCTCTGGGTAATCCCCAGTTATGCCAACCCACATTGAAGGGAAAGGGGAAATATGGAGATTTTGCATTACATCGAAGTCAGTCCCAAAGGTCTCCCCTGCCCTGGAAGCCTGGCATTTACAGGATCTGCTCCAACTGGCAGTCAGAAAAAAAATATGGGACCTCACCTAGCAGTCCAGCTACTTCATATGCTTTCTTCTGCTCAATAGTTTCATAGTTCAAAGCCTCAAAGAAAATGTCCAGGACGAGGATGTTCTCCCTGCATAAGATGAAGGGAAGTAAAAGGGATCCAAACTTTAAAATCTGCCCATCAAAAAGAATTCTGTAAGTAGACCCTATGCCAATGTTTGGAGTTTTGGCTAATGACCAACTCCGCAAAACAAGCACCCGTAGCTGTAGAAGTGAGAACAGATACGTACATTCACATGTCTACACCTAAAGACACAAATGATGGTTGCAGCTGTTTGTGGAATCATCACAGGATATGTAGAACATTTCCTCAGAAGAACAGGATTGGCTCCAGACCTATCTGTCTTTCTATCAGTTTGTCCATTGATCGCTCAATCGATCCATCATCTCCCTCTCCTTCTCCCTCTCTCTCTTATCTATCACCTGTCTGTCTGCCTATTTGTCTGTCTGTCTATTTAATCTTTTCTATTAAATTCATTTGCCACGCATCTCACCGTAGGCTACTCTGGGCAGATGACAACATTAAAAGCAATAAAACCATGGGAAACATTACTGATAACAATAAAATGCAATTATAAGTACAGATGGTGATTCTGGGCAGCGTACGACATTAAAACAATAAAACCATGGGAAATAAATATTATTAAGAACAATAAAAATGCAATTACTAATTAAAGATGGGGAGGGAGGGGGCAAGGTGTGTGGGAGAGGGGAATCTTATATTGGTCCATCAACCACCTCCAGTGTGATGCTTCCCCACTGGGGCCCCAAGCCATCTGCCAGAACCGGATTTTCAGACTTTCGTGGAAGGCTGGGAGGGTGAGACCATATCTAACCTTCAGGGACAAGATGTTCCAAAGGGCAGGAGCCACAGCAGAGAAGGCTCTTTTGGAGCCTTCTAGCCAGAATTCCTTAACCAATGGGTGAGCATGGGTGAGGCGGGCCAGTCCTATTGGGATGAGACAGTTCCTCAGATAACATGAACCCATGCCATGCAGGCTTCAAAGGTGATCACAGGCGCCTTGAATTGCACCTGGAAGCAGACTGGCAATCAGTGCAGCTCACAGAATAGTGGCATAATGTGACTCACTCTTAAGAGCTCTGGAGACCGTCCACACCCCCACACTCTACGCCAGTTGTAGCTTCTGAATGCTCTTCAAGGGTAGCCCTATGTAGAGTGCATGGCAGTAGTCCATGTGTGAGATGACCGGACCTTGAATGATTGAGCGCAGGGACTCCTGATCCAGGAAGGGTTGCAACTGGACCAAGGGTGGGTTCCTGTCAGTTTCGACCGGTTCGGTAGAAGCAATAGCAGGAATTTCTGCCTGCTCGCCGAACTGGTAGCGACGGCCGCTTGGACACGCCCCTGAACCGGTTCTCTGGCTGAAAATTGGCTGAAAAACAACCCTCTGCGCATGTGCAAAGCCTTCTGCGCATGCACAGAGGGTTTTCATCCGAAAGTGACAAGGGCGCATGCACTCACTACATTTCCGCACATGCGCACTTCCAGCGCAACTCCGAACTGGTAGGGAAGGTAAGTAGAACCCACCCCTGAACTGGACACAGTAGGAGTATTCAAATGCCTGTGTTCACCAACTGGGAAAGAAATAAATGTTCTCCTGGAGTGCTTCCACTTGCTAAGAGAATTGTTTTTAATAGGAAGGACGAGCCAAACAGTGCCTTCTTCACTGCATGGCTGTGCTTCTGTTCTTTCCTCATCTGCCTCTTTATAAAGCTGCCTCTCGGTTCTAAATCTCTGGGTTATCTGTGACAGTAATTACAGCTTCTCCCTGATGGTGGATGCTGCTGTTAGTTTCTGTTTTGGCCAGTTAGTGAGGGACAGGAAGGGGAAGTGCAGACAAAAAAAAAAGGAATAGATGGGTTGGATGCAGCCAGGAAAAGAAACTCACCCAATGTACTGTTCACTCTTGTTGTATTTCTTGGCCAAGTACTTGGCTGAGGCCTTGCTGGGGATCTTCACCATGGACAGCTCTTTGCCGTAGCGTGTGACGTTGCAAGGCATCTCACATATACAATAATCATTGTCTCGCTCCACCAAGAAGTCTGGAGGGAGAAGTCACAATGATTTCGAATAACAAAATACCAAATACAGTTCGTAATATCTCATTTTAAGAGACTTGAAAGGTGATGTCTATTGGTCCTTACCAAGGGCTGGATCTGCACATTCTTTGTACTGTTCAGGGGTGCAGTAGGGAGCATCACCTGCGAAAGAACATAAAGTGATGTTATGCTTTAATGCGAGCAGCTATTATGGCAAAGTTCATTCCTGCTGAATTTCTACCCTTAATATCTAAATAGGGCTTCTCTCTCTCTCTCTCCCTCCCTCCCTTCCTCCTTCCCTCCCTCTCTCTCATCTCCAATATTGTTCTCCAGTTTCTTGTTCCTTTTCTTTCCAGTGGAACAAGCCTCACCCTCATTCATTTTGCATTCTTTCTGTTGGAAGGAAAGTTTTTACAAGCATATCTGAAAGGTACAAATGATTGAAGGATCAAATAATTTTACAAACAGGGTGTCTTATTTTAGAGTCAAATAATTTAAGTTACTTAGTTTAAATCTTTACTTGTTTTATATCTTGTCTTTTGTTAAGGAGCTCAAGGTGTTGACGACGGTTCTATTTTTGGAGTGTGGTGTATGGTATGTAAATATATGCACATCTACATGCAAGGTTGTGATATGGGCAGATTGATTGGGTGAGGGGAAAATGTATGTGTTTATAAATGTAAACAGTACATTTCTATCCTCTTTTTGGTGAGGAATCAAATTAAGTCATTTTTTTTCCTTTTGCCTAATTACCTAATAAGGTAATATTTAGGTTTTAATGATTGCCTTTGTATTATATTATGCTGTTGGGAGTTTTTCAATATATGATCTGGTAAGCCTGGAATTATTGTTAATGTTGTATATCTGTACTGTTAGTAGATCAGCGACCTATATCAAAGTGCCCATACAACACTTGTAAAAATCAATGTTATGAGAAGTCTAAACACCTATAATACATAGACATTTGAATGAAAATGAACTGGCTTGCGGGGCTGTCCTGGAAACAGCAAAGGACCAGCGGGCGGCCCTCCCAAGCTCCGTTTCGCTGGCAGAGGGTCGCAGGAGGCTGCCGCAACCGAAAACAGAGCTCAGAGAGCCCATTTTTGCTGGCAGAGCCCCCTGAAGTCAAACAACCCTGATGCGGCCCTCAATGAAATCGAGTTTGACACCCTCCCTTTAGAGCTTAACTGCTCTGGTTAGAGAAACTGATCCTCAGTTCTTCCATAGAGAGCAAATGTTGTGTGAATACATTGTGCAACCAAAGTATCCGATTAAAAACGGTACACTTAATGAAGATC
The DNA here is from genome assembly GCA_032467955.1 of Pseudoxenodon macrops. NCBI lineage: Eukaryota > Metazoa > Chordata > Lepidosauria > Squamata > Pseudoxenodontidae > Pseudoxenodon > Pseudoxenodon macrops. Next base: position 93,914 of record JANHFT010002319.1, read on the forward strand.
TTGCCATTGGCTCTATTTTCTTTGCATCTTAACGCAACCTTATTAGTCAGCACCTACGCTGAATCTGAACACAGCGTCACATTATGCAAGCCAAATTGAATTCAAACCCCTGCATTAATCCATATCTTTACTTGTCTATCGTCTATCCTAAACAATGATACCGTATCAATTTCTAATCAGGTTTGATTTGTAATCTGCAAAATACTCAGCCCCTCCCCCCCCACCGTTTTCTCATCATTTGCCTGTGTTATTTTGCCTACTTTTCCCTAGGAGATGGAGCTGACTAAAATAATTAACTCACTTCCTTGTTAGGATTATGCTAATTACATATCTGGAAGAGGTATGCTGATTAACAAGAAAGACTCTTGACAGACCAAGGTGAGTTGGTTGAAAGAGTCCTGGCATCTGTTAAAGCATGCCTTAGAACTAGAAAGTGGGAGTGGCTCAATTAGGGGAAGTCATAATTAGAGATGAACCATAATAAGAAGCACTTTTAAAGAATATTTTCAGCAACTGTAAAACACCTTACTTCCATTGCTTTGGGGCAATCTCGGTAATTACTTTGAAAAAAAAAAGAAAATATTCATGCATTGACAAAGTAGCACCCTCATTCTGTGGGTAGTTTATTGCGCCACCGTGATACTTCTAAGGAGCTAAAGCTATTTAGGTATTTAGCACAGACCACATACACTAGATATTATCATATAAATATTCTTCTGGGAGAGCATGGCGGAAATTGTGGTGGATTACCTGGAAAAAAACCATTTGGAAAAAGCTAACCCGTGTAATGATATGATTTATTTCTGCTTTTTTTAAAGGAATGTTCACATGAATTTGGCATTTCCCCCCACTTACAAGTGGTTTAATTTGATTTTAATTATGTCATCATGCACCAAATTGGACTGTTTATTACATGTTGTGAAATCAGGTATATGATACTGATTTGCCAGCTTTTCTCATATGAAGAAGGCAATGCAGTAAAATGGCTTAGAAGCAGCCACAGAAGATTATTTCATATTTTTTTGTATATTGCCCTTGGTTCCTATAAGAGGAAAGATGATATATATATATCATCATCACCATCATAATCATCTAAAGAATTGAAAGCCTACAACGGTTAATTCCACAGCTGAATATATTATGCAGATTAATATACATCTCATGACTGCCGATTCTGATCGGCTCAAGGTTGACTCAGCCTTCCATCCTTCTGAGGTCAGTAAAGTGAGGACCTAGATTATTAGGGGCAATAGACTGACTCTGTAAACTGCTTAGGGAGGGCTGTAAAAGCACAGTGAAGCGGTATATAAGTCTAAATGCTATTGCTATATGGCGCATTCTTATATTGGTTCATCTAGTGCAATATTATTTTCGATTGCAACAGTTATCCTACTGCTGCTACCTGAAACTTTTTAAACTGAAGGCCCAGTTGAAGATTGGGCGATGCTATGGCTAGAGGTTAAGATGCTGGGCTTATCAGTTGGGAAGCCGTCAGCTCAGGTTCGAGACCCGAGCATCATGCAACGGGATGAGCACCTGTCTTTGCCTCGCTCCTGCCCACCTAGTAGTTTGAAAGCATAGAAATGTGAGTACATGAATAGGTACTACTTCGGTGGGGAGGAAACACTGCTTGGTGGCATCATGCTGGCCACATGACTGCAGAAACATTTTTGGACTGTGAATGGGCTTGAAATGGAGATGAGCACCGCCCTCTATAGTCGGCAATGGCTAGCAGAGTAAAATCCGCAGGGATTCCTTTTTTTCCCAGGCAAGGAACTGGAATCTTCTACACTATAAATCTTGTGCTTTTATGACTCCGGCTGATTCTTGTTTCCTGCTTGCTTATTAAACTGAAACATTCTGAATTCTGGAATGTGAGTGTTTGCTGGTTGTTTGAGAGTTGCCGATAGCTCTCTCCACTTCAGTCTGCAAGAGGAGCTGTCCAGCACTATCAGCAGTCAGCTTGGTGACTTGGTGAAGAATTGGACTGAAGCTGGGCAGATGATTATTAGCCTAGGCAGAGTTTCAGCACAGCATCTGGCTGAGATGTACTGGTATCTCCTAATGCGGCTACGCTTAACTATCAATATTCGTTTCCCATCCCCCATCATGCTTCAAACCGAATCTTAACTCCAAGGGGCTTTAACCTTATTTCATTACTATTTTGAATCCAGAGCAGTGATTCTGGAGAATGCAAAACTGGGGGAGAAATCCAACTGAGGAACATTAGAGTTCTGAGTCTGCAGATCCTTTGCATTTATTACAGCCATGCAGTTGTCCTCTATATTCCTGATTCATTCTGGAGACCACCCTAGAGGGGATATCTAATCCAGTTTCAGCTTTGGGTTCTGCAGGCATTAACATAGACAACCTGCTGTTACACAGGTAAATGTAGCATGCTAACCCACCATTTAAATATCAAAATAGTGAGTGTACTCCCATAAATCAGCCCTTCATCTTCCAAAGGACTCAATAAGAAGGTGATTTTAAAAAATGTAATGGTTATGGACTTTGTTCCTTAGCTTCCCTTCAGATCTGTCCTTCCTTCTTACCAGGCATATGCACCATACGACAATTGCAGTTCTCCACCAAGTAGCGGGTTTCACAATCTATGCGGCAAGCAGTGATGCTATAGGTGTCATAGAATTCAGACTCCACTGTCACTGACTTGCAGTCACCCCAAGGTGGAGGAAGGTAGATAAGCTGAACAACAGAGGATAGAATGAGAAGGTCAGTATTTCCTTAATCCTTCCTAAGACAAAGAGCTCCGTTTGGCCTGTAATGATGACGTCATACATACGGACTCAGTAGAGTTTACAAATGAAACAAGGCAGCAATAAACACATAAAATAATACTACCAACAGCATATCCCAGTGTAGACAAGGATACAACCCTGACGTCACTGCCTGCTACTCAGTAGCAGTAGCCATTTGACCACAGCCTGGATTCCTGGTTCAGATTCCAGGGATGTTTCAATCTAAACCGTTCTTTTCAAAGGAGAAGAAAAAGCATTGCGAGACACTTCTGGTTTTTAAAATTTTCCTGCAACAATTTTGTGAGAAAAAGACTAAAGAAATATAATAGGAAACCAGGATCCAATTAGAGAAGCTTTATTAACTAATTAAGAAACAAATAAACAACAAACAAACAGTACATATACTTCTGCAGAAGGACTTAATCCAGGGGTCAAGAGACCCCAAGCTAAGTAACTTGCTCATCTGAATACACAGTTTATATACACTTCTTACATACATAACAACCAACACCCGTGTGAAAATCCGCCCCCCTGTCATAACACTTTTGGCTTCAGATTCGGTAATTTCCTCAGCATGGAAAGTACCCCGCTTTGTTATCTTTATACGGTCATTGTCCTTTTCCTGTAAATTTTACGTAGAATTATATGTCCCTCTCATTACACATTACAAATTACAATGTCAGCTCGACCTTCGTAATGTGCCAAGGATTTTGTTTTTCAGGGTTTTTTTAAAACCAACCTTTAGATTTTAAAACTTTCCTAACAGTATAACGTGTTTACACAAAATGGCACCACTGTTGCTCACTTTTACAAGAATAATTCAGGGTCATTTCTCACAAATTTACATTCACTCATTATCCTGTTCTTCTTCCGGAAACCCAAGGCAGCGTACATAATGCCACTTTCAATTGTTATTCATGACAAAATAGGAATAACACATGTTTTATTCAATAAATGTAACTTGTGAGGTAGGTTTTGTTGAGAAACACTGAGCGGCTGAAAATAACTCAGTGAGCTTCCATGGCCGAGGGTCAGGGGTGAAATCCAGCAGGTTCTGACAGGTCCTGGAGAACCTGTAGCGGAAATTTTGAGTAGTTTGGAGAACCGGCAAATACCACCTCTGGCTGGTCCCAGAAGTGGGGTGGGAATGGAGATTTTGCAGTATCTTTTCCCTGCCACGCCCACCAAGCCACGCCCACAGAACCGGTAGTAAAAAAAAATTGGATTTCACCACTGCCAAGGGTAGATATAAACCCAGGTGCTCCTGATCCTAGCCTAGTGCCTTAATCGCAAAACCATCCCTGCTCTTTAGCATGAATGCAAGAAGACGTTTTAAATAAAGCCAATGTGTCTTCAACTTACCCGCTGCTCTTGGCAGGACACAAATGTTTGGAAGCCAGGTGCCACTCCAAATCCCAGCTGGTCAATGAAGGGTGGTTCATCCTGGCTGTGGATCTGCACTTTAATCCCAGCTTCAAAGGATGTCTCATCTATGGCACAGAGAGATAGAAAGCATGGCAAGAGCAAGTGAGGTGCCCTCTTTCTTTTATTCTGACACTCTACCAATCCCCAGGCACATCAAGAGACGCATCTATGCATCAAGGAGAAGCATGATGTTGAAGCTACAGGGACACGGAGAGCAGGTTCTCCCGATCTTCTCCATACACACCTGCCATAGTTTCCCCCTGCGTTAGGGATTAACAATCTTTCTGGGCCAGTGAGTGCTTTTTGGGAGCCTCTTTTGGGTGTTGTCACAAAATGAGTGCCAGGATAGGTGAAATCAATTTCAGACATTTATTTACCAGCAAATGGATGAGCTTGCAGCCTGAATTTTCCTCTAGACTTAACCCTTCGTTTTGTTTTTTCTGAGCAGCTGGGCACGCTTTCAAGTAAAAGATTGGGCTACAATCCCCTTTCCTGTTTTCATTGTCTGAGGAAGCCCAGAGGCCTTCTAATAAATAAAGATGACTTAGACATTGAGGTTTCCCTTTGCAAGCATGTCAGCTTTCCATAAATTTCTTTAAACTAAAGGATGTGTTAAAATATTAAAATCAAGCTGAAAGGGGAGGCTGGTAAATACCAAACGAGATGTTTTTGGCAGCCTGTTGCTCCCGCTCCCATTCCTTAATCTATTATGTGGAAGTTTTAGGACTGTGATTGACTGACCAGAATCAAAATGACCAAAGACTCACAGAAAAACCAGTCTTCCTCCCCATTAATGCAAAGGTCGAGATTCAATCCAGGCACACATCCAGGGATACTAATAGTATTTTTTGTTAAAACCAGACAGAGCCCATATGTCTCTCTTTCTCTCCCCTTCTCCCTAGAAATGGGAAGCCAGCTAGGAATGCAAACATGCTTTCCATGCAGCCTCTTGATGACCTTTGATTAGGGACTCTGGCTTCAGCCCTCCTGCAGTTTGAAGAACACATTTCTCCCTCAACAGAACAAAATGCTATTTCTGGATAAGAGGCAGCTACCTGGTTGGCATTGCTAAGCTGGTTGCTATGGTGAGTAGGACGGGAGCGAAGAGGGGGAGGCCGAGTGAGGAAACGGATGTGGAAAGGCAAGATGAGGGTCTCAGGAGGTTGTGCAAATCTAGGAAATGATTGAATGGAGGGAGACTTGGAGGAGGGGAGGGTTTTTTGGAAAATAGAGGCTGCCTAAGGATGGACAGTGCAGAACAATACATGAGGGATTCTGCCACCAGGAGAAATGAGGAACTGATGCAGGGATAGGAAAGGAGAAAGCACTTTTACCTGTCTCTCCCCAGACCGGAAGGTATTCATCTTGTTGAATGTCCAGCATGATCTCCAAGCCATTGCCGGTGCCCCCTTTCATGGTGATGAGAGGTGGCTTGTCAGACTGGCCAGAATTGAAGGTGTAGCATTTTCCGTAGCGGGTGAAAACCTGTGGAGGAGAAAAAGTAGGGTTAGGATAGGAGCCTGACACTTCCTCAGGAGGCCAGTGGGCTCTCCTAGCCTTGATAACCAAGAGCAAGCCAGAAGAGAAGATCATAACTTACAGCATTGTCACAAGTGTAATCAGTGTACTCTTTGGGTCCGGTAGATACATCTGGAACTTGGGAACATGTTGTGGCACTCTTGCAAAATGGCTGCTGGCTGGGGGAGAGGCTTGGCCAGTTCCAAAATGGTTAACCACAAGCATTGATTTGCTAGAACGGGTGGGGAACCGTGGCCCTTGTATGACTTGTGGACTTCAACTCCCAGAATTCCTGAGCCAGCATGCTCGCGGTGACCATATGTTCTTTACTCTAAAGGACAGTCTTTGCTTTCCTGAAAGCTGTGCTTTAGATTTATTTATTTTTCAAAAACTCATTTTTGTCCTTTCATTTTGTCCTTCCACCCAAATGGTACCACTTCATGCACAGTCTTTCACATTCAGGTAAAAAAATAATAATTGAAAATTGAATTGTCTTTTTAAAACAAATCGATATATTCTGTTTGGTGTTAGATATTTCTTTTATTATAATATGCATTTCTTGGTTTTACACTTGAATTTTCCTTTGTAAGGCAAAGTTAGAAACGTAATCAATTTAATATTTTTTCTAATCCTCTTTCAGATTTGTTCTCCTTTTCAAATTTGCCTTTATTTCCCCTCCCCCTCCCAAGAAAACATGGTCTCTGTCGGCATACTTGGAAATAAAAATAATGTTGGGGCCCAACTCTTCTCTCTGCAGTATCTTGTTGCCAGCTCCCCTTTAAAATATTGTTCTTTTTAAAATGCCTGAAGTAAGGAGCAAAGGAGGAGATGTCTGAGGGCGCACTGGCAACCTGGATGCCATCTTAGGGATTCACCTTCCTCCCTTTCCCAGTTCCTCCTACTTTGGAGCCAGTGAGTTCCACTATGAATAATGACCAGTGGGAAACAGTTGTGTTAGATCGCGCAGTAATTGAAGACTGGAGGCATTAGTGACATTCAGCTCTGTTTATTAAGGTTCAGCTCATGATAAAATCCGGACTGCCTGTTGGGCCTGGGGAGCCCCCTTTTATGGGATTCCCCCGGCTTGCAGGCAGACACGTTCTATTGGCTATTAACCTTCCGTCGCTAGTTAGCCAACCAGCGACGGCACACCTTCTATACAAATGTATATATAGTAATCCCCCCCTCCGGGGCACAGGATGCAGGGGATTAGGCAGAACACAACAAGTTGAGAACCAAAGACACAGGTTAGTGAAAAATTATATCCATTTGCTTGTTAGGCATATGGAATGTGCTGGATTGGAGGTGAAAAAGTGACACGCATAGAAGGAGCAGGCAGGATTCATTTGCTTTACGACTCAGGAAGCTAACCATCTCTAATCTTAAGACCGGTGGTTGTCTTACATCCTTCAATAGGAACAATAACAATAAGAACAGTGAACAATTGTTCACTGCGAAAGTGAACAAATACAAACTCTGCTGAGCGTATTCACTGGTTGAATCTTCCTTAAAGGACAGATTCTGCCCTGCTGGCATTTACACTCATCTGCTGCAGGTGGCCAAATAAAAGTAGCTGCCAAGCAATTCATATAACAAATAGCCTAAGAAAGAACATTTGGCGACTGCTACTCGAGGAAAGCTTAAAATATATTGTAGACACATCCGGGTACTCTTGTTTCTGCCTTGTTGGCATGTTTGAGCCAAATTCTTGAAAGGATAAAATTCAGATATAGACTGGGACAGACCATTCTGCGTAAAGCTATGAAGGAAACAGGCAAGGTTTCTTTTCTGCCCACACCCCATTCCACCATACATGCAGAGTCTGTCTATTTGTCTGTATATGTGTGTCCTAATTTACCTTTTCTTTCTGCCGAGTTCTATAGAGTACTTATATTAAGTATGTCACCATAGAAAGCCTGCTTGGTGTAATGCTTAAGGCAGGCAGGCAGGCAGGCAGGCAGGGAACTGGGAGTTCTAGTTTTGACTTAGGCACAAAGCCAGCTGGGTGATCTTGGGCCCATCACTTTCTCTCAGCCCTAGGAGGGAGGCAATAGCAAACCACTGTGAAATCTTTGCCAAGAAAACTTCAGGGACTTGTCAAACTGACTCTAAGAATCAGACACGCTTGAACAGATGGGGAAAAAAAGTCTGATTGAAAAAATAAAGGAAGAGGGGATGCATCTAAGTGTCCTTCCAATTTGTTCTTACATTTGGTATGTGCAGTCCTTGTCTTCAAATTGGTAAGATCTTGGTAATTACATGTGATAGATAAATAATTCAACCAACTCAATCCTCTCCCCCCCCCCCAGGTTTCTGCTCTGCAGAATTAGACAGTACTTTAAATCTACTGAGGTTTTAGGAAAAAGTGAGCTGTGCTATGCATGCGATTGCATTTGATTTTAGAATCCCACAATTTTCTTGTCTCTGGCATTAACCATTAAAGTTTACATCCTTGTTCTTGAGTCAAGGATAGAAAGCAAATATTGATAGTTACTAAGATTCCCGCAAAGACAAAAAGATTCAGGTGATTTATAGAAGAGAAAATTTGTAGCCCAGGGTTGAACTGTGGGGTCTCTGAGCTTGTTTGTTTTCTTGCGGACATTTCACTACCAAACTAGATAACAACATCAGTGCTAGTTTGGCAATGAAACATCTGCAAGAAAACAAGCAAACTCAGGAAGCCCCAAGGACTCCCACAATTTATACTCATTCTTATTAATGAACATTTGGATAGCCACAATTTTGGTAGTAGGATCATTCTCTGCATAAATGCTAATTGGATTTCAGGCAAACAAATATCCTCCCATGATCCCCTCAAAGATCCCATTCCCTGCACAGGTCACTCAGTATACATTGGTGCTTCTTGATTTGTTAATCCCAAATTAGCATGCAAAGCAGTAATTAATAACAGACCATGCTGTATTTTCAGTTATTTAGGGAAATGTGTATTTGTACATTGGAAGTCTAAATTATGGCATAGTTATGAATGATGCATGAATTATAGCAAATATTTAAATTAATCATTTTAATAATTAATAATTATTGGATTAACTGCTAGCTAGCAACTGTTGCGTTTTTGGAAAGCATTCTGCTATTATTTTGTTTGTTTGTTATGCTTTCAGGATAACCAGTATGGGGGAAAAAATAATTTCCTTCTTAAGAAGGCTCAATTAAAATTTCTGTAAAGGTGAATGCAATGAAAAAGAAGATATCCCAGTCAGACAGCATCTCAAGGAGAAGTTTGCCTTGACTCTTCAATATGTCATGTTATGTACTTAGGATTGCAGCATCAATGAAAAAGTAGCTTAGAGTATTTCAAAAGGATTAGTTGCGTTTCCTTCAGCTATTCTATTTGCTGATGTGTGGGGAAAAGTGTTACCGTTCTGTGTACCTTTTGGGGAGGAGTCATAATTTTAACCTGAGGAATAACTTTGGTTTGTCCTTAGCCTACTTGCTATAAAAGATTGACTTGGGAGTAGGTAGATAGTATGATCTCAGACGCTCCTTGGGCAGGAAGGATCTGTATATCGTAGAAAAGAGCAAACTGAGAAATGTTGGGGTGGGTGGGGGACTGTCAGCTATGACAGGGGTGTCAAACTCAAGGCCTGCGGGCCAGATCCGGCCCACAGGGAGCTTAGATCTGGCCCATGGGCCTGCCCTGCAGCCTTCTGCCAGTGAAAATGGAGCTCGGGAGGGCCACATGCAGCTCTTCTTCTGTGTTTCATTTTTGGCTGCTACGGCCTCCTGCAGTCCTCTACCAGTGAAAACAGAGCTCGGGAGGGGCCCTACTGGGTTCCGTTTTCACTGGCAGAGGGCTGCAGGAGGCCATAGCGGCCAAAAACGGAGCCTCGATGAGTGATGTCAAGCTGGTCAAATACAACCCTGAGGCAGCCCTCAGTCAAATGAAGTTTTGACACCCCTGAGTTATGAGGTCGAAGCCGACCTGTGGTTTGGGGGAAAGCTTTTTTTCTCACCTTACTTTTGTTCGCGCTTCTGTCATTTTGTTCGCTTAGGTTGCTGAGTCACCTGCTCGGCTCACTCCTGTGATCAGCAATATGCTTTTCTTTCTCTTTATTTGAGGCTTTGTTTTCATTCTCTTTATTCACTGAAGCTGTTGATTCATCCAATTTAGTCTCTTGATGGAGTCCAAGATTTGTTTTATTCATTTGAGGAGACTCTTTTTCTGTTTTTCTCTCTGGCAGAGCCAACGGCATCCTATTATAAAGGTTTGAGAGAAGGGCCGCCAGAATCAACAGCTTGGAGTGACCAGAGGAGGCAAACTCCACAGGAATTCATTATCTGTTTCTTGAGGAGAAGAAACAAGATGGTGTAGAAGAGGAAACTTGAGAAAGGAATTAAGAAACATGGCAGTGGCATCTGGAGACTAAGCTTCAAGACTAACGGTATGAAAATGTTCTAGGAAAGTGTGAAGGGCATAGCATATTTGTTTGCCTGCCTGACATTTGCCTGAACTACAACTAGGACAAGTTAAAATAACTCTTTCGGAAAGAACAGACAGGAAGATTCAGGGCAGCCTATATAGATGATAAAGAGGATGAAAGAGTTTTAGATGGCAGGCAGAACAGGAGAACATCAAAGCTAACGTCATTTTCTATGCTGAAAGAAAAGATCAGGAATAGGAAAGAGCAGAATATATTTAGACCACAGTTCAACTTCAAAAACACAATCTACATAAATACACTAAAATGCATTTTTAAACCAGACAGCAAAAATACTCAGATATAATATTTAATAATTCAAATGACTCATGTTTTTAATTGGCAAATTATGGACGGGGAATGATATGCATTTCTTTAATCTGTGGCTGACTGTACCACAATCAGAACATTCAGGCCTGCTAAAAGTACTTGGGTGTGTGAATTAATGACAAGTCTCATTGGGTTCTCCTTCCTTTGTGGTCATCTGATTTTGCTTTAGAACAAGCCACAACTGTCTATGATCCTGGTACTTGGGGAGCTATGGTTTGTTTTAGTCATAGCGACGTTCAGGCTTTCTAATCTACTGTGTAATTATAATCTTTCTCTTCGCTGTCAATCAATCTCCCCCACAGAACTCCAGAGATTGGAGAGTGAACATCTGCAGCAAGAAACTTCCATATTTGGCTAGGTTTCATGTACAATTTGAACAATAACATTCCTGGTTTTACAATGTGTATGAAGTCTACATCATGAAGCCTACTATAAATTCACCGGTCAATCTTATCTCTCTGCAACAATCCCTTTCTCTTTGTTGCTCCATTAAATTGCCATCCACTTCCTGGGTCGAAGGTTCACTATTCAACTTTATGAATTTTAATTCACTTTGCCCATTGCATTCTGTTTCTAAATTTCAGGATTAGAAAGGAATTGGAATTCCTGGTGAGAACTAGAGAAAGTAACAACACTGAAATGTATAGAAGGATAGCCAAGCCAGTATATAGCTAAAGTGGTACCCCGTTTCCTTGAAAATAAGACCTCCCCAGATAATAAGCCCAATCAGGCTTTTGAGCCATCCCCTGAAAATAAGCTCTCCCCAAAACACAGTAGCAGCCATGAAATGACCATGCTCGCCGCCTCCTGCACCTCAAAAATAATAAGACCTCCCCAAAAATAAGGCCAAGCTCTTATTTCGAGGGTCAAAAGAAAATAAGACCCTGTCTTATTTTTGGGAAAACACGGTAAAGGCCAAAATGCTGTCCAAAATATTAATATATAAGTTCCAAATGCCTGGTACTGAAAAGACATGCTGACCCACAATTGACCAGCCACTGGCTACATGTTTTCATGACTTTTGTTCACATCTCAAAGAAATACACGTTGACATTTCAAAAGTACCCATTTTTTATACCCGTTCCAATTTCACTGAGAGAAGAATGAAACAGCAGACACAAAAAGGACTAAAACACATACGCCTCCTCTGACCCTTTCCACTGGATCCATCAAAATGAGAGAAAAAAACGTGGCTCAAAGAAGAAGCAAAATTATTATTTTATGTACTCCTTTACGTTTCAGTTGCCACTTCTCTTTCTTGCTCTGTCGTGAAGGGAGCAGGCTAAATTATTTTCTCTTTTTCACCTAAGTTAACCCAATTGTTAGCCAAGTGCAATACAAGTGCAATCCTCTTCTTTTTAAAGTCCTACTTGGAACACCATCCTGAGAATAAAAGGCTTATTTTCTGTCTTCTGAAACAGAAAACACACAACTGGAAATCAACTGAACATACCGTAGTTTAAAAAAAAGAAAATTCCCAAACTTTTTGCCTTTGAGATGAGCTTGGTTCCTAGTGTCTACATGAATACATCTAAGCATTTTGTTTTGACAATAGTACAGTATGGAAGTGGCTGGCCATTTGCCTTTTTAAAGGATCTGCTTGGGATTTCCCAGCCTTGTTATTCACTGAGACCTTGCATTCTAAACTATTGGCCAAACCTGCTTAATTTATTAGTCTAGATAAGCAATAGCACTTAAACTTATATACGACTTTACAGTGCTCAACAGCCCTCTCTAAGCAGTTTACAGAGTCAGCACATTGCCCCCAACATTGGCTCCTCATTTTACCCACCTTGGAAGGACGGAAGGCTGAGTCAACCTTGAGCCTGGTGAGATTCGAACTGCCAAATTGCAGTCAGCCGGCAATCAGCAGTAGTAGCCTGCAGTACTGCACTCTAACCACTGCGCCACCCTGCCTTCCTTTGATTAAAAGGAAGAACCATACGGGTGCAAAGCAAACTCTTAATTTTGATAAGTTTCCCCAAGGAAACACAATTTTGAAGTCCAGATTCTTATAAGGTACAGTCTAAAATGTTATGAAAATGCATTAAAATAGTTTAATTTGGGAGAAACCCTGAAAAAGACTGTGCCCAGAAGGAACCCAAATGTATGATTTATTAGTTTGTTTATTATTTATTGTCAAACATGTAGAAGATAGCAGGTATGAATATTGAACATGGACATGAACGAACACCATCTCCAGCAGTTACGAGTGGGAACTAGCAGAAAACAGGAAAAACTATTATTTATATACACTGTTTTTGGATACCAGCAACAAATAAAACAAGCAGAGTTTTTGTCCTGTGCAGAAGCCTCACTTTTCTTTCAGTCTGAAAATTGGGGGTGGGTGGTGGGCATTTCTCAAAATCAAAATCAACTCAGCTCTGCCCTTGAGGTCTTCGATTACAGAATGCCCTGGTAGGAAAATCTTCTAGGATGAGCTTGTCCAGCTGAGATTTTCAAAGTTTTACTAATGACCGTATTTTTCGGAGTATAAGACACTTTTTCCCTCCCCCTAAAAGAGGGTGGAAATGTTGGTGCGTCTTATACACCGAATACAGCCATTTTTGGCCGCCCGAACTCCTGCCACATGCATCCCATGTTTTCCCCCGCAAAAACGGGGTGCACAGAGGGTTTGGGAGGCCTGCAGAGTGCCCCTGGGGGCCAGGGAGGGCAAAACCTCCCCTCCCCCTTACTTACCTCTTCAAAATCTTGGTGAATCTTATACACCGGTGCAACGTATAGTCCGAAAAATACAGGTAAATTTAGTTATAAAGCACCGGTTAGATTCTCTGACTCTTCTGCATTATTTGCGATACTTTTTCTTTCTTTCTTTATATGGAATGGAGCTGGCAAGGGGACAACATTCAGAAGGAACCAAAATCATTTGACTTTATTCCATTCCAAAAAGAGAAAAAAAAACATGCAAAAATCCTTCTTGTGCAGTCAGCAACGTGACAGGAACAAGAGTGAGGCCAAAGAAATAGCGCGCTATCTCTGAAGGCTCACCAGAACGGTGCATCCGGAGATAAGTTAAGAAAGTCGCTACTAAATGCAGTTAAGGACAATGGCTGCTGTGCTGAGGTTATCTGACCTTGACAACTTCAAGACCCGTTATGTTAAAGAAAAAGAAAAAAGAAGTCCACCATGTAAAAAAAAAAAAATTCTTCTTCTTCTGCAGTATCTGCTGCTGTTCGAGGGAATCCTCACCGCCCTTGAAAGGCCGTTTAGCGGAGGTGGCCTTGGCATTCTCTAGCAGGCAGGGCTGCAAGATAGAAAAAGGGGCAGGAGAAAGAGCGGCAAGACAGGATGGGGCTGAACCCAGGAAGCTCAGAAGCCTCGGCCTCTTTTCACTCCAAGGCAGCCAGTTCCTCCAAGAGCTCTTCTTTCTCCCTCTGCAGTTCGTGCATCCGCTGTTTGTTCTGCTCCAAACGGTCCTCCAGCCACTGCAGCAGAGGCCCGCTGATGGCAGACATCTGGCTGCAGAGGTTCTTCGTGAAGACTGGCAAGGGAAGAAGGGGGCAGCTGTGAGCGGGCGGGAGTTGCAAAGGCACCTCAAGGAAATGGTGCAGGAAGGCCCCCAGCAACTTTCAGGCCCACACAATACGGATGACGCCACTTCTCTGTATTAAATACTCATAGCTCCTCCCCACTAGTTACACAGGACAGTTAAAGCATCCTGCTGAGATGTTTAAGGGCCCAAGAGCCCAATTACATCTTTCTGAGCCTCGGGATGTAAGCAGCAACCCCCAAACTCTGGGTGGTGGGAAGTCGTACCTGAGCCATTGTGAATCTTGGTTATAGAATCCAGGTGGGTGAGGCTAAACAAGAAAAGAAAAGAGATGCCTGTATTATTGAAACACTGACAGTAATCCCCCAAAATTACAGGTATGTTTTTGGCCTAATTAGAAGGGATTCCTACTGCGGTGTGTGAGAGACAGAGAGAAGGGAGGGAGAGAGAGAGAGAGGGAGAGAGAAAGAGGGAGAGAGAAAGAGGGAGAGAGAGGGAGGGAGAAAGAAAGAGGGGGAGAGAGAGAAAGAGGGGGAGAGAGAGGGACAGAGAGAGAGAGGGAGATACGGTGTGTAGCATATCCCCCCTGCCCAAGTAATTTAAAAAGGAAATAGAAAAAGGAAGCTGTCCCAAAGGTGCTTTTTCAAGATGCAACTGGACTTTCTTGATTTTTCCTTGAAGACGTTTCACTTTTAATGCAAGAGGCGTCTTCAGTTCTGAAGAAGAGAACTAAAGAAGCTTCTCGGATGAAAAGCGAAACGTCTTCAAGGGGAAACAAAACACAAGAAAGTCCAGTTGCCTCTTGAAAAAGCACCTTTGGGATAACCGCGGCCTGGGCGACTGAGGATCTCCCTAGACAAAAAGGAAGCTGGATTTCACCTCACCTGTGGATTTTCCTATATGCATCCTGCTCCTCCTGGCACAAGATTTTTGGCAGTTCCACAGCCGATTCGAGGCAAACTTTCCCAATGGTATTGTGAGGGACGACGTGGATGGGGATTTCAATCCTTTCGTACCTATAGGGGAAATCGTGTACGCATCACACAAACACAATTTAGGGAGGGGGAAAAAAATCACACGTTTACTTAAAAAACATTTGGGTAACTGTTTTTTCATATTTGCTGGTCCTGGCAAGAGCTTGGTGGAGGAGACTCAGGTGGGAGAGAGGCTCCTACTTCTGCACATGCACTGCCTCTGTGAATGTAGAGGCCTGCCTGCTTTGTTATAGGCCAGGTTTCTTTTCAATGATGAGCATGCCTTAAGCCATGTTTATTAACTGTTGTCAGTGGGAATGTGAGCGTTACAGCAGGTTCATTATCCCACTGATAGCTGCTTCCCTTGTTGAAATAAGGGAGCAAAACGCTGGGCCCTCACTCAGTTCAGCTAATAGCAATGCCTCTCTAAGCAGTTTACAGAGTCAGCCCATTGCCCCCAACAATTTGGGTCCTCGTTTTATCCACCTCGGAAGGATGGGTCAACCTTGAGCCGGTCAAGATTGAACTGGCAAATTGCAGGCAGCTGTCAGTCAGCAGAAGTAGCCTGCAGTACTGTATTCTAACCACCATGGCTCAATAGAATATAAGGTTCTGCCCAGAGTTGGGTTGCTCCCAGTTCTATCCGGTTCTTCCGAACCATTAGTAAAAATGGTGGGAGGCTCCGCCCATCCGCCCTGGGCGATCTGCGCATGTACAAAACCTTCTGTGCTTGTGCAGAAGCACTGCGCGCGCACTCCCGACCTGCTACTGGAGGTAAGTAGAACCCACCCATGGTTTTGCCCCTTGGCTTATTAAGCTACTGTGTTCTTACATTGTTTATATAACTATGAAGCGCTTCTGACTTTGCTTTTTCCTCCTTTTCTTCTCCCACCTACCCTCTTTATGTTTTGCATTTGATTTGGACAGCCAGAGTACAAAACCTGAGGCCTCTGACCCACCATGTCTTCTTTTCACCCTAGCTTTCGGCTCTCCTGGTGCCCACTTGTGGCTACATTTCTCACTTGTTCTCTGCATTTCTTTTGCTGCTTTTTTTCCTCCTCTCTCTCTCTCTGCCTTTTCCTCTCCCTCAACTCTCTGGCAGAGATTTCCTCTCCATCCCCCTCTTCTTCAAACAATTCAAACCGAGAGAGAAAAGGTGCACCGGTGTGCCCTGTCTCCACCCTCCCTTCAAGGCAGTACATGGTTCTACAGAAGTCGTTTTCAAACAAAGGCAAGGACTTTAAACAGTTATCAAAGTCAATAAAAGATACTTATTCCATGCAATAGATCATCTTATTACAACTGTTTTATAATGCAGCAGGAACTCTGGCTTCCTAATGTAAAAGGTGGGGCGAAATAGCTGTCACAGAGTAAATAGTAGGGTAGAGATAAGGATAGGGTAAGGTAAAGTGTACAAGATTTCTTTTCTCTTCACATAACTTACTACAGAGACAACACAATTACAGGCACTGGGGAGAATGACTAAAACTGAAAATGAAAGAGAAGTGTGAGAGAAGTTTTAAGTTTGCTGCACGGAGGTTCATCAAAATCCTTACTCAGAGCTCTTCTGGGCTTGAATGGACTGGAAACAGGTGTACAAAACTCGGCCCGTCTGCGTCAAATGAAAGATAATAATAGTTGATGTGTGCAGCATGTTAGTCTCTCTCTGTCTCTCTCTCACACACACACTTCCCACATATACACACAATGTAGCTGCTTCCATCAAATCCACCCAATCCAATTTTCCACTATTGACAAACCAATTTTCTGGGAGTAAGAGGAGGGAAAATTGTTTGAGGGACACACTATTATCAAATAGAGTTTGGGGTGATATTATTTAGCCTGCACCCTGATTAAATATTCATCTCACTGCTTTCTAGCCAGAATGAAACCAGATACTTGATATGTGATCCCGTATTCCACACTCTCTTTAGTTTGAACCAAAGGTCTCCTGCCCTTTCTTTCTTTCCTAATGTTCAATTAGTCTGTACTAGAAACACATTATATTCATGGACAAATTTTCATCAGCATTGACCCATTTCATCCCCGGGTACCAGTTAAGCTCAGAGACATTAATTTTAACCTTCAACTAAGTACTCAAGAGATTCACCTGAGGAAACATTATCTTATCTCAAGGAATCGTTATAGTATCTTCCATGTTTTATCAATCATTATTGAAATCCATTGGTAAATTACACGACCAATGTTGGTTTTTTTTCTAGGAACCCTGGATATCTAGACAGATGCTTTGAGGGAAGGGAACCCAGATAGTTGAACAGACTGTTGTGAAGTTACCATCCCGTTTAGCTGAGCTCATGCACTTTTCAAACTTTAAGATTCTGTACTGGGTCACTGACTCCCCCAATTTACATATCAGGGCTGCAACAACATGCACGGAAAGAAAAAATATATGCAGGGAATCTACTTTTCTAAAACACAATTTTAAAACCAATGTTCTTGCAAATCATGCTGAAATTAAAAGCACAGGATTGGCACTATATTTTAACAGCTTCTGGCTATGCTGACTAGAAACAGAGCATAGCCCTTATTCCAGAATGAGGTCAGATAGCAAGATAACCCATCCTATTAAAGGACCAGGTACCGTTTATTCGTGTTTTATTTACCTTTGTGTTTTTATCTTCAATGAAACAAGAGAAGATGAGCCCCACAAAGCCTTGGTCCATCATCTGGTACATGGCTTGTGTGCGCACATCTGTGGAAAATCAACAACAAAAAAGGTATGAGGATTTCAAACATGTACGGAAATGGCAGTCATGGGACTATCGGCACCAGACGATCAAGTCAAATGAATGTTCCTTATTTTCCAGAAACAGCAAAAAAGCTTCAGGGAAGAAGCTATCCAAGAGAGGACATTTTGAAAGCCAAAATCAAGGTGAGCATAACATTTAATGAAAACAAGAGGACAGTCCAGCCATAGAGTCCTAGAAACAGGCTACTTGTCCAGTTGCACCTCGTACAACGAAATTAAATGTCCTCTTCAGTGTATAACTATAAAAATAAAACACACACATCCTTCACATTCTATACAACTGAGTTAAAAACCCAATACTGCATTAATATTGCACTATACAGTAGAATCCAATATAGTTACTGTACTGGGATAGAGTTTTTCTGTTTTTCAGCCTATTTGCCCTTGTTTTCATTGCCCTGTACTGTCTGCCAGATGGTAATAGTTCAAAAAAAAAAAAGGGTGCCCAGAATGAGATGGATCTTTAAGAATGTTTTGAACTTTCTTGAGGCAGCGGGAGCTATCAAGCTCTTCCAGAGGGGAGAGGGCAACCAATGATCATCTGGGCAATGATGTTAACCTATTTTTAAAATGTTGGAAAATAATTACTCCTTTTCAGTGTATGTGACTTAAAAGCAGTATATTCCCAACCTCCCCAAAATATAATGAATTCTAGGCAAGAGTTCAATAAAGCAGATTTTTCGAATAGGTGAAATAAGAATGCTATTTTGCTATAGGCCAGAAATCAGTGCTGCATCAATGCATGTTAGAAGAGTTACAGACAGTTTAGTTTCAATGAAATATTTCTGTACTTCAGTCTTCTCAGATCAGATTGGATAGAAACATAGCTTAGCAGAAGGTCAATGATTCAGTTTATCCTTCCTACTGTACTCCGTTTGGTACTCTTAAACTGTTACTTACAGGACACCGTGTCTTACCTACATGTGATGGCCACACTGTTATGTGAGGATGAGAATGATACCAGCCTACAACTCTCATGGGGCGTCCTGTTAATTCAGCCAATCTGTGTGTTAGTTAAGGGTGTTCAAAAAACAATAACAACCCCTACCAGAAAAATAAATACCGTATTTTTCGGAGTACAAGACACACTGAAGTATAAGACGCATCTAGTTTTTGGGGACAAAAACAAGAAAACAAGAAAATAAATTTGCCTCTGCCTCCCAGCAAACAGTACAGATGATATACACTGTTTGCTGTGTATTTCTGTGCATGTGTGCCTGACCCA
>JANHFT010002319.1:116331-135218 GCA_032467955.1 Pseudoxenodon macrops
ACATGACCACGGAGACATCTTCGGACAGCGCTGGCTCTTCGGCTTTGAAACGGAGATGAGCACCGCCCCCTAGAGTCTGGAACAACTAGCATTTATGTACGAGGGGAACCATTACCTTTATAGCCCCCTCTTTAAATGGGAAGATCTCATGCAATCCTTTTCTTCCTCCATCTTTGGCATGCGTGTATGTGTGTGAAATTAGTTTTGCGTTCCTAATTTCTCCCGGGGGAGGTGGGGGGGTATAAAAATCCCATCCGCTTACAGCAGATTTATATGGCAGACAATTGCCCTGGTTGATTAATACCTAGAGAGGCCCCAGCTTTCAGGATATCATCTGCCGGCTGACAAACAATTTATGATCAAGGACCTAATTGCTTGTAATCGGATCTATCCTTGTAACAAGGCAAGTGACGATCAGCTTGGGTGACTTCAGCTGTCGCTGCATTAAGTTGATTTGTTTTTAACGTCTACCAACTCCAATCGGACGCTGTTCAGATACCTGGGGATTGCAGTTTTCCAGCTGGGACGGCCAAGAGCAAAACCAAAAAGCAGGTGTGGTCCGTGTTCCAAGTAACACACCCAACGGAATCAAAACTCCGTTTGATTCCAACGGAATCAAAACAATGATTATCTGGGCAAAAAACTTTGGGTATAATATTGAATTAGAGAAATGGGAAAAAATATGGGGGTGGAATTATAAATTGACGAGGAGAATATTTACAAAATGTTTTATAGATGGACATCTACCCTTGGCGAGATTGGCCAAAATGTTCCCCAGCAGATCACCGAATTGCTGGAAATGTAACCACCAACAAGGGACTTGCTACCACATGTGGTGGACATGTCCCAAAGCAAGGGAATACTGGGGGGAAATTAAAAAGTGGTTGGAGGAAATGACAGGGCAAAAAATTGACATGCAACCTGAACTATTTCTCCTGGGTATAATAAAAGAGAATATCAGTAAAGGAATCCAATATAATCCGGGATGAACCGTCAACAACCCACCACTGAACGGCACTGAAAAAAGTGACTTATGACCATTTTTCACACTTATGACCCACATGACAGCATCCCCGTGGTCACGTGATTTTCATTCGGATGCTTGACGACTGGTTCATATTTATGACGGCTGCAGTATTCCAGGGTCATAATTGATTCCCTTTTGCGACCTCCTGACGAGCCAAATCAAGGGGGAAGCCAGATTCACTTAGCAACGGTGTTACTAATTGAACGACTGCAATGGTTCGCTTAACAAACGTGGCAAGAAAAGTCGTTAAATGGGGCAAAACTCACTTAATGAATATCTCGCTTAGCAACATAAATTCTGGGGTCAATTGTGGTCATAAGTCAAGGACTATCTGTATGGCCCTATGCGAGATCAATGGAACTGACCTTCCTGCTGAGCGAGGGATTCTGGGAGTTGAAGTCCATGTATCTTAACGCCACCAACATTTGGAAAACACTGCTTTATACATTATTACATAGCTGTGTTCCCTGTCAATCAGAAACTCCGAAACTCTTCTTCCCTTCAGGTTTACAGCCCGCTTGTCAAACGCCGAAGCATCTTCCATGTGAAACGTATTGCATTTATTAATAAATAAACCACTGTTCTATGTTCTACTATTTTTAATTTTAAAAGATGTTGATGTCTTTTTCTTCTTTTTTTTAAAGCAAAACAAGAATGCAATTTCTTTTCTCTCTCAGGCTGCTCTTTGCTTGGCATTTCATCAAACTACATCTTTCCTTATTGTCCCTTTTTCCCACCCCTCCAAAAGCACATTTGATTTCAACCCACTTAAAAAGGTTTAAGGAAAAAAAAACCTCTGTAAGGGAAGAGGGGGGAAAGAGAGTCGTATTTTCAGTCTTTTAATTGCATTTATTTTTCTTTTAAGGAAGGGCACCCCTTTCAATAATTGAATTCCAGTATGAAAGTTGCCCTCCAGAAGATATATGCTGGAGAAATTTGAAATGATTAAAAAATATATATTATTCTGTTCAAATGTTCAAGCCATCCCGTATGCCCTGGGCTCAGCTTTATTGCCCTGAGTATTAACACCCTGAAATTTGCATTAACCCTTTTTCTACAAGACTATTAGACTGTGACAACCCCAGATTGAATTTCATATAAAAGGAACCATATGGCTTAGCAAGGAGGCCAAAGCCCTGTGTCAAAAAACTGGGGACCATTGTTAAGTACAACAATCAAACAACACCAAGGACTCCACACAATAATCAGAGAAAGGGGAAAAAGATAGACCGTAGATGATAATTTTATAAAACACATTAAGTAATTGCAGCTTCCTGCAATAATACCAGCGGAACTGCCAAAGACTGCGCTACTTGGAACATCATATATTTTAAGAAGGTACTTGGTTGATACCTAGGGCGCTGGCAGCAATCTGTATCAACCATTAGCACCAGTCAATGTATTTGTGATTGTTCAGTTGACTGAGTTTCATGTTCAATGAATAAAATAAATAATAATAATAATAATGAGATGCCAGAGTCAAAGAAAAAGAACTGGAAAAAATCACAAAATATCTCGACCTGTCCATCAAAACTAAGCAATTAAGGATAACATATGTAACAGTGATACACATTGTCATTGGGGCACTTGGTACCATGACCAAGAATTTTATACAATACATCAAGAAATTGCAGCTTCCTGCAATAACACCACAGGAACTGCAAAAAATGTGCTATTTGGAACATCATACACTTTTAAGAAGGTACTTGGTTGATACCTAGATTGCTGGCAGCAACCTATATCAACCGTCAGTTGATGGTTGTGATACATTTTTAAATATTCAGTTGACTGAGTTTCATGTTTAATGAATAAAAGAGATAACAACAACAACAACAACAATAATATCAATTCTTTAAATATCAGAGCTTGAAATGTTTCATTTTGTGGGATGTGAGTCATTAAAGCAATAGTGCTGTTTTTCTCTAAGAAAACAGTTGTGCATACACATTCTTGTAATGTCAGGAATAGTTTTTAAAGTAGCTACACAACCCTTGCAAACATACATCTGCTTTAACAATTGCAAGTGAAGAACATTTTTCACCCTCCTGAACATTGAAACCCCCTTCTTTGTATTGAAAAATACAGAAAATGCTCATTATCACCACTCCCTTTTAAACTACTTTATGTTAATATTTTATACTAAAACCATGCTGATCTTAAACATAGAATAATATAGTTTCTTTGGAACAAAATTAGATCAAATTGCAAATTTTTGGATATGATAACTGAGCAAGCTTTTAATGGAGAACATGTCATTTTGTTAGCTTTCATAACAGTTAAATTGAGTTTATTCCTTTTCCATATATTAGAATCTTATTTGCTTCATTTTGTATGAAGGTGTGGCATCCTCCAAATAGGAGACAGAATACTGGCTATAAATGGGATCCTAACTGAAGATAGCACATTTGATGAAGCTAATCAGCTCCTCAGAGATTCTTCTATCACTAGCAAGGTCACTCTGGAAATTGAATTTGATGTTGCAGGTATGAGTAGTTGAGTATTCCATATACTAAAATGGTGAGAATTTAATCCATTTGAATTTGTTATCACACATACATAGAAAATCCTAATATATGCCAATATTTTATTCAATATTCCTGAATCTTTCAAAGTACAGGCAGAAGATATTTTGTGGCTTATTCAAATACAACATACAGCATAGGCAGGAAAGGAATTACTTGGAATAATTAGAAACAATGTATTAAAAAGAGTTGAAATGATAAAATTAACAACCTATGTATAGAGAAATGAGAAGAAATTAATTGCCTGGAATTTTCTGTGCATTATTAATTACAGTCTTGGTGTAAAATTAATTAATTAATTACAGTTTTGCTGTCTGTTAGTGACTAAGAGAGCCTTTGCATAACTTTGTGTTGTATACCAGTTGTGCCTTTTCCTGGACTGCTTTCAGTCTATCAAGCCTGGTCATCTCACCTTTGGACTACTGGAATAAACTGTACATGAGGTTACCCTTGAAGAGTATCCAGAAGTTCCAGCTGATGCAGACACAGCTGCATTCCTGGGCCCCTATAGTGACCCATGTTACATTGCTGCTCTACAAGCTGCACTGGCTGCCAGTTTGCTTCCAGCTCCAATTCAAGATGTTGGTCATCACCTTTTCCATGGCTTGGGTCCAGGCTATCTGAGAAACTGACCCACTCTGACGGTATTAGCCCACCCTTTCATGCCAGCAGAAGGGGCATGCTGTGGACCCTGCCAGCCAATCAATTTTGGCAGGTGAGGTCCAGAAGAAGAGCCTATTCTGCTGTGGCTCCTGCCCTCTGGAACATCTTGCTTCCCCTTCCCCCCCCAAAGTCAGGTCCGCTCCTCCTCTTCTGGCCTTCTGAAACTAGCTTGGGGCTCTAATTGGGATGTGGCACATTCAGGGCGTATAATGGAGTAAAATATACCCTACCTTCTCCCCGTGCATACTTTGTTCCCTCCCTCTTCATCCTGCTTAGTTTGATTTTAATTGAATTTTAAATTTGAAACTTTTATTTATTGTTTGAATGCTTTATTCTATATTTTATTCAATATCTGTAAATTGCCTAGAGTAGCCTTTGGGACCAGGGCAGACAAAAACTTTTTTTTTCTTATTCACCTCTTTGAAATCTTGGTGCGTCTTATACACCGGTGCATCTTATAGTCCGAAATATATGGTAGTTCGTCAAATGAAATTCACAAAACGAATGAAATTCGTTATATCATAAACCTGATATATTGATTTTTTTAAAAATATAGATGTTCGGTATCTGTAGATCCTCCCTGATTTTTAAAAGAAAACCAACGTCATGTACAATTATTTCAGTCTTTAAATCCCTTTCTATGCTGGGCGAAAAGAGTCTTCCCTTTTGTCTTCAGTGGGAAAAAAACTCCATCACGTGTATGACATGGATGCCATTTAGATCGTTTTATCGTTTACAGAATCAAAGGCATCACTCCTTTTAAATGGTGTTAATGTGCTCATTTGTTTTCCATTACGTGAAATTTAATTCGCACTTCGCTCGTTTCATTTGACAGCCTTAAGGGGAAAATCATCTTCCCTTGTAACTTTTAACATTCAATGTCAACCATGAACTTCTTGACCTGATTTAAATGTTTTTGCCTTTTTCTTTCTTTCTTTTTTCGGTGTGTGTGTGTGTGTGACTGCTAAGATTGTGCAATTTTTCGTGATGTTTTGCGTGCACGTTCTTCGTATGCGGTTTATTAAATCCGTAGCAACTGCATTAAGTACACCTTCTATCTTCTCATTCCAAAACTATTACCGGTAATGTCTTCCGCTGAATTTTATATGACACATCTTAAAGAACATTCTTTAAAATTCTGAGTGATAGTGGCATGAATGGGTCTATCCTGAATTATTAGTTTTCTACGTTTGTCTATGGCAAGGGTCGGCAACCTTAAACACTCGAAGAGCCACAAATGTCCTAACTGGAAGCCATTTCTGGAGCCAACCGGAAGTCCGGTTCCCCCACCACCATAGAGTCTCCTCCTAGCATGGTGTCCTTTTTCCTCTACCTGTCCTAACCGAAAGCCCTATCAATTGTGGAGCCAACCAGTGACAGGGAGCTGTAGCATAGGGATGAAAGAGCCACATGTGGCTCCAGAGCCACGGGTTGCTGACCCCTGATATGGTGTGTGTATAAATACATGCCTGCAAAACTATTATTTGCAGTTTACCTGCAGTAGGTTCATCCCTCTCTTTGCCCTTCCATACCATTGGTAGTTGCTGCATTTGTAAGGTCATACTTTTCAGCCTTTACCTGCTGAAATATTAACAACATTCCCTATCAGGAGAACAGCAATTATGGGCTTCCTACCAACAAATTATTTAACTAGATGGCTTCGTTGATGATAGCAGCTCTTAAATATTTGAACAACGTTCTAAGTTCACCATCTAATCTCTGGAGCAAATGCAATAAAATAACTAGAGTTCAGGAGAGCAATAAACACAAAATGGCCTATTTTGGCCACCAGAGGGCATTAAGACAATACCTAAGAAGCACTAGACAAAAATTCAAGAAGTATGAGATAAACATTCAGGAAAAAGTTAGAAAAAGGACGATTATTGTGCAAAATGTATTACTATTAAATCTGGATGGAACAGATTTATGGCTAAATACACCTAAAAGTGAAACAGATCTTGCATATACTGATACCTGCATTTTCCTGTCACACTCTAAAGGAAGACATCACATCTAAGATGTAGGTTTCTGTCTCTTAATGGTGTTTGTGACACCAGCCCAGCTATTTCAAAAGTCTTACAGTAAAAACGGTGTGGTTCTTGTCTATGTAGTGGAAAAGAAAAGCCAAACAGGCATATCAATCTGGGGCAGGGAAAAAAAGAAAGGAAGGAAATAAGTAAAGATCTCTGACGGAAAAACGGAGAAAGACTCTGGATCGTTGCAATTGAGTGACAGAGTAGAAAGTGAAGCTGGACCAAGTGAAGCAGCTGATGTAGGTACAGAAAGAAAAAAATATATGTTTTGTTGCACTATCACAGAAGAAGCCTGTAGTCACCATCCACAGAAAATTGTGAACATGTCAGGCTTGGTGATACAAACAAAAAAGAAGAAGAACATAAAGAAAAGTTTGGAATCTGCTTCTCCTATATAAACAGACAATGGTCAGTGATGACACTGTTAGATTGGGGTGTGTATAGATCAGTGGTGGGATTCAAATTTTTTTTACTACTGGTTCTGTGGACATGGCTTGGGTGTAGCTTGGTGAGCGTGGCAGGGGATGGATACTGTAAAACCTCCACTCCCTCCCCACTCCAGGGGAAGGTTACTGCAAAATCCCCATTTCCTCAAGATCAGCTGGGACTCGGGAGGCAGAGAATAGATGGGGCGGGGCCAGTCAGAGGTGGTATTTACCGGTTCTCCAAATTACTCAAAATGTCCGCTACCGGTACCCCGAATTACTCAAAATTTTCACTACTGGTTCTCCAGAACTGGTCAAAATCTGCTGAAACCCACCTCTGGTATAGATAAAGAGATAGGGTTAGGGATAGATAGCAATATTGCAAAGGGAGGTAATTGTTTCTGTAGAATCTCCAGCCAGCATCTGCAAATATCCTCATGATTCTTTCATAGGCTCATTCCGCATGTTTCTTTGCTTCAAAATGATGAGTGTGTGAAAATAGTGAGCCTCACTTGTAGTTGTTACAGGGCATTAGGCCTGCCCTGCTGTCCACTTTGTCTCTTTTAAGGTGTAACAAAAAACAACAACCAATTCCTGTATAAATCTGAATTCTGCCAGAGTCTTCTGAATGGTAACCAGACAAACTCTATGAAAAAGTAAAAAGTCTTATAAGGGTAATTCTACTCCTTTTCAACATTGCTTAAAATGGAAAGTTCTCGCAAATGCTCCTTCTGGAAAAGGAGTCGCAGATGACACTTTTGAAAAGAGTGTAGAATTAAGAGAAGCAAAGGAAGTATAGTGTAGTGTGGTTTAACTGACAATACTATGTTTTTTGGCAGAGCAAAATGTGGCCTTCTAACTGGGGGCTTTTACTTTAAAGTTGTGCAATGAATACAACTACATTTATATGTGTCACCTTGAATCTGTCCCGGAGCATCAAATGGCTGGATACAAACGCACCACCTGTTTTGGCATAGAAAGAATGAGCTGAAAGTCTGTAGGCATTGTTTTCCCCTTAGAGAGTACAGTCTCTGAATCTATGTTATATCCATGCCATGGGAAAGAGCCCTAAAATCAAGATGTATTCTGGAAATGGACAGAAACGGAACCGTGTTTTCATGTAGCCCTACAAGAGGGAGAATTCTTCAAGAAATTGCAAATCTCTTTTCTTTCTGTCTTCAATTTGGCACAAGCTCTAGAAATGACACTGCTTGTTCTCTTGTGGATAGATTACAGAGGGGCGCTTAAATTTTCCTTTAAAAATTGAGGAAGAATTGAAATGGACACAAATGATGCTGAGCTTCTTAGAAGAAACCAACAGCTGGACCATTACTAGCCAAATCTTCTCAGAGAAGCTAAGGCTATTGTTGAAGGTCTGGCTAGATCACCAAATTCCTGAAAATATGCAGAAGACTCCAAAGAGGGAAGCCACTATTTCTTTGAAGGCAAATTCAAAGCAAAGTTCTCATCATAACCCTAAATGTGCTTCTCTCGAGTCTGTGAAATCCTTTTGAACCATGGAGAAACTCTCAGTCTTGATCCACCAGCAAAGTTTCTGTCATCCACATCCAAGCAAGGTGGAATCGCAAGAACCTGGTTTGTTTCATAGAACTAGGAATGACTTAAATTCTGTGCACATCTCTGGAAGCCATTGGCCGTGCATTTTAGCTTCTTAATTCCCAATAATGCCAAGAGTCTCAAACACACCTGTATAGAGTTGTACAAGAATGGTGATTGTTGGCCAGTTAACATTCCATCTGAGGAACACAAATTTAGTCAGTTTAAGCTTATGAGGGGAATACTGTGTGGCGAATTCTTTGATCCTCCTCTCACTGAACTAGTTTTCCAAAACAAATACCGGTACAATATAATAATGACATTGATGGTTTGCAAACCTTGCAAGCAAAAAAACAAAATTGTATATAGCCAGCAGAATTGTAATTGAACACCTCAACTGACAAATGTAGAGTGGTGGTTGGTTATAAGTACTGTGACCTCTTATTTTTAGATTTTTATCCATCTTTAATTTCAAAAAAACAACTCAAGGTGGGGTACATACAATACCAACACTCCTCCCTTTATTTTCCCCACAACCACAACCTTGGAAGGTGGGTTGGGCAGGGAGGCAGTGACTGGTTCAAAGTCACCCAGCTGGTTTTTCATGCCTAAAATGGAGACTAGGATTTACAGTCTTTTGGTTTCTGAGCCAACAGTTTAGCTACTGCAAGACCTTAACCAATAACCAGACTGACTTTAAGGCAGAAATTTTAGGGGTGGATCAGATGAATATGCCATTTCAGACAAATGGCTGCCCAATCTCTTCTTAAAAACCTCCAATGATGGAGCACTCACAACTTCTGGAGTCATGCTGTTCCACTGGTTAATATTTCTCATTGTCAGGAAATTTCTGTTAGTTCTAGATTGATTAATTTCCTTGATTAATTTCCTTAATTAATTTCCATCCATTACATCTTGTCCTGCCTTTGGAAGGTGCTTTGGAAGCCATTTCTGCTTGTACATAAAGTACAAAGCATGTACCCAAAGTATAAAGTGTGTACATCAAGTACAAAGGCATTTAACAAAGCATACCACAACCTACTTCTTGGAAAAATAGAAAAGCGAGGGATGGACATGACCACTACTGGATGGATTTGTAACTGGCTGACAAACCACACTCAATGTGTAGTCCTCAATGGAACTTCATCTACATGGAGGGAAGTAAACAGTGGGGTTCCCCAAGGTTCTGTCTTTAGGAGCAATACTCTTCAATGTTTTCAGAAATGATTTAGATGAGAGGATAGAAGGGGAACTCATCAAATGTGCAGTTGACCCCAAACTGCCAGGAATAGCCAACTCCCCAGGCTCAAGACCTTGGGAAGGATCTTGACTAAACTAGAACACTGGGCCCAATCAAACAAAATGAAATTCAATGGTGAGAAAAGTAAGATTTTACACTCAGGCAAGAAAAACCAAATGTATAGATACAGAATAGGTGGTATCTGGTACAACAGCAGTAACTGTGAGAAAGATCTAAGAGTCCTAGTGGACAACCATTTAAATATGAGCCAGCAGTATGCTGTAGCTGTTAAAAAAAAACCAATGCAATCCTAGGCTGCATTAATAGAGGGATAGAATCAAGGTCACGTGAAGTGTCTTTTAGTGCCTTGGCAAGACCATACTTGGAATATTGCCTCCAGTTTTGGTCACCATGATATAAACAGTTGTTAAGACTCTAGAAACAGTGTAGAGAAGAGCAACAAAGATGATTAGGAGGCTGGAAGCTAAATCATTCTAGTACATCTAGTCTAATGAAAAGAAGGACTAGGGATAATATGATAGCAGTGTTCCAATATTTGAGGGACTGCCACAAGAAAGGGGTGTGTGTGTCAGTCTCTTCTCCAATCCATCTAAAGGCAGAACAAGAAGCAATGGATGGAAACTAATCAAGGAGAGAACTAATCTAGAACTAATGAGAAATGTCCTGACAATGAGAAAAATTAACCAGTGGAACAGCTTGCCTCCAGAAGTTGTGGGTGCTCCATCATTGGAGGTTTTAAGAAGAGATTGGGCAACCATTTGTCTGAAGTGGTATAGGGTTTCCTGCTTGAGCATGAAGGTGGATTAGAAGAC
Organism: Pseudoxenodon macrops; assembly: GCA_032467955.1. Lineage (NCBI taxonomy): Eukaryota > Metazoa > Chordata > Lepidosauria > Squamata > Pseudoxenodontidae > Pseudoxenodon > Pseudoxenodon macrops. The sequence goes on from JANHFT010002319.1 coordinate 126,632, forward strand.
TTCCAAGGTCCCTTCCAACTCTATTATTCTGTTAACTGAGGAATATGGAGCCGTTATGTACTGTTTACTCTGAACCAGACAATTAATAAATTGACATTTATTGCATTCTGAAACCCTTTCCCAATAGCAACTGAGGAGTTCAGGTCCTCTGCAAAGGCAAATGCTGTGGGCTGAACAGAGGACTTGCACAGGGGAAAAAAGGTAGCAGATGTAGTTGGGCTGTGGACCATCTGAGATCATCTACCATCTGCTATAGTACAAAGATATATGAGTTGCATAGAACAGTTGGTGAAGCCCTGGACATCAATCTCCTAGGTCAGTGATGGCGAACCTTTTTCCTCTTGCATGCCAAAAATGGTGGCAGTGTTGCCCACTTGACCTCCTTAGCGTCCTTTCAATGGGGTGAACTCCACCAACTGGCCACTGTGGGACAGGAAAAACCCCTCGCTCTGGTTACTGGTCACTGTCCTCCATAATTGTCTTATCCTGGATGGCTGGGAAAAGGAAATGCTGCACCTCTTTTTTAAGTCAGTGGTCCTTTTTTGTGTGTGTACTACCGGTAGATGAAATGGATATGGAGTTCTGCCAGTTTCTCTTTATAGCCTAAGCTAAGGTGATAGGAGGAACAGTAAAACTCCTCCTCTTCCTCTTCTGATGGATGCATCAGATGGGAGAGTGTGAAATTGGGGTGGGACGGGGTGTGTGGAAGAGGTAGAACTCATATAGAAGATATAGAACAGGGGTGTCAAACTTGAGTTCATTGAGGGCTGCATCAGGGTTGTGTTCGACCTGTGGGGGTGGTGGCCGGGAGGGCGGGGGGCTCATGGCCAACACAACATCATTCATTGAGGCTCTGTTTTTGGCCGCAATGGCCTCCTTCAGCCCTCTGCTGGCAAAAACAGAGTTTGGAAAGCTACATTTTCGCTGGCAGAGCCACTGCAGGTCGGTCCTTTGCTGTTACCAGGGTGGGCCCACGGGCCAGATCTAAGCACCCTGTGGGCTGGATCTGGCCCGCGGGCCTTGAGTTTCACCTCCTTGATATAGAGTATTAACAGAAAACACATATTTAGTGACCGTTCAAAATTACAATGGCACCGAAAAATGTGACTTTAGTGCCGTTCTTCACAGTTATGACCTTTGCAGCATCCCCACGATCATGTGATCAAAATTCAGATGCTTGACGTTGATGACTGCTGCTGTGTCCCAAGGTCATGTGATCCTCTTTTGCCACCTTCCGACAAGCAAAGTCAATGGGGAAGCCAGATGCGCTTAATAACCGGGTGACTGACTTATCAACTGCAGTGATTCCTCTTAACAACTGAGGCAAGGAAGCTCGCCAAAAAACAACAACAACAACCCCACCTCATTTAACACATTCACAACAGAAATCTTGGGCTCAATTTTGGTCGTAAGCCGAGGACTAGCTGTTTCTCAAGCGTCCGTCGATGGGAAAGAAAGCAACTGGTGCTTTTTCAGCATGGGTGGAAAGGGGTAAAGAACTGGAGGAATTCACCAATTGGGGGGCTATAGTAAACAACGGTCATGAATACCAATTTATTACTGTGGCCGAAGCAGAGGAAGGGGTTGAATTCCAGAAGTTTCTCAAGCTGGCTTCATTGCCTGCCAGTTTCCCAAGGAAATCAAGGCTACAGTTCCGAAAAAGCCCTTCGTGTTCCTGCTGACACCCTTTGGACTCTCTTCATTTCCTCCCCTCCCAAGCCACAGCAGTGACATCTTCATCTCTCTCTTTCTCTTAGGCGTCTCAGAGAGCATCGCGGGTAAATAAACCTGCAGACGTGGCTAGCAGCTTTGTTTCTCCCAAGGTGTTTATAGGGAGGGAACAGAAGCAGGAAAGAAAAGAAATAGGACAGGATCGGCTGGGGGTGTTGTGTGCTAATAAAGAACTCTGTGGTACCAAATATGGGAACGTCTATGGAGATTCTCAATCATCCAGGTCACGGTTGTCCCAAAGGTGCAACTGGACTTTCTGGTTTTTCTTTGAAGACGTTTCACCACTCATTTATAAATCCTTCCATTCCCCACCACCATCCAGTCAGAGCTGAAGAAGCTTCTTGGATGAGAAGCGAAATGTCTTCAAAAAAAACCCCAAGAAAGTCAAGTGATCTCCTGAAAAAACACCTTTGGGACTACCTGTAATAAGGTGAAATTTAAGTTAAGATCTGGGGCAAGGAGTAAAGCATTGTAGATGATCAGTGCAGAGGCAGGTTAAGGATATTTTTTTTCTCAAAGTTTGTAGATCTTCCTCCACCAAATACAAACATGATGGGCTTTTTCTTGATTAGCTGAAGTAGAATTTATTTTCAAAACCTCTCTATAGTTGTTGACCATATGTTTCCTCTGTTTTGCTTTGTTTTCTCAGCGGTGGTGGGAGGGGAACATCATTTCATGGCATCTGTGGGGGAAGGTGTAAGTAATCTTGCTTTTCCTACACAACGCTCCACAAACAAAGAAATGTTCAAGACCTTCTCATAATCAGTGCATTTTGATTCTGATCCCTTCCTCTATTTTCCTTGATTTCTGGCTGGCTTATTTATCCTAACTTCTGTGGGTTTTTTTTTTGTTTTTTGTTTTTGCTTTTCTGTTGACCTCAAGCCTCTTCCAACATAATGAAATAGCTGACAGAAATGGGAGAATGTAATGCAAATTCCAAATTTGGTGCCTTCAGTCTCAAACTCCTTGGCTTATTGGAAAGACCTGTTGGTTATAACCTGCTGTAGATCTGGCAATACTATTTACTTATTTTATTTGTCAAACACGTATACGATAACAGATATAGGTATAAAGATGATTATGAATACAAGATAAGGATACAAATAAATGGGGACAGTAAGACAAGGATGGTACGCAAGTTGGTGTGCTTATGCATGCCCCTTATATTATATTACATATATTGGCAGCTGCCAAAAAAGCCAACACAGTTCTAGGCTGCATCAACAGAGGGATAGAATCAAGATCATGCGAAGTGTTAATACCACTTTATAAGGCCTTGGTAAGGCCACACTTGGAATACTGCATCCAGTTTTGATCGCCACGATGTAAAAAGGACATTGAGACTCTAGAAAGAGTGCAGAGAAGAGCAATGAAGATGATTAGGGGACTGGAGGCTAAAACATATAAAGAACGGTTGCAGGAACTGGGTGTGTCTAATTTGATGAAAAGAAGGACTAAGGGAGACATGATAGCAGTCTTCCAATATCTCAGGGGTTGCCCCAAAGAAGAGGGAGTCAAGCTATTCTCCAAAGCACCTGAGGGCAGGACAAGAAGCAATGGGTGGAAACTAACCAAGGAGAGAAGCAACTCAGAACTAAGGAGAAATTTCCTGACAGTGAGAACAATTTATCAGTGGAAGAACTTGCCTCCAGAAGTTGTAAATGCTCCAACACTGGGAGTTTTTACGAAGATATTAGATAACCAATTATCTGAAGTGGTGTAGGGTTTTCTGCCTAGGTCCCTTCCAACTCTGTTATTATATTTCTATTATTATATTAATAAAGGGAGATTAAAGGTTTTTAAGAAGAGACTGGACTGCCACTTCTCTGGAATGGTACGGGATTGGACTAGAAGATCTCCAAGGTCCCTTCCAACTTTGTTATTCTGTTATTTGTAACCAACTGACTTGGGGTTTCATATGACAGCATTTTTGCATATAAAATTGCATAAAGTATTGGACCTCTTTTATTCGGGCCCCATAAAAACATACCGCCATGATGATAAGGGGGACATCAATCATACTTTTACCGTTCTCACCCATCCTATCTATGTTAAGCACAAACGGAGGGGATGTCTCCCTATGGCTTCCACCAGCATGTCTTAGATCTGATTCACATTGGCTCCTGCCTGAGTGTCCAGTCAATTAAAACTTCATCAGAAATCAATTTGTAAGACTCAGCTAAGAAGTGCTCATAGATTGGCCCAAGCCGGCTGATTATTATGGTAATGAGATAGTCCATTGATTAATTTAATATCTAAATCCTAAAATGCAATCTTGAAGAAATTGTCCTTAATTAGTCATCAAGATGAGTGACAACCATGTGAAATGAATGACAGGATCAGAACACCATGATCAAACGAGTCTATCTCAACACCATTAAATGTGTAGGAGGAAGGAGTGACAATGGGGCAGCTCAAAGAAATTTCTGTACAAAAGGAAAATATTTGGATTTCTATCCTTTTCAACTGGAAGTCATAAAACGTGATGTATATACACAAAGGTCCCTGAAACTTCCTACTTATTTACTAGTATTCCTGCCCCGGTTTTGCCTGTTTGACTTTTTAGATTCTTTTTTTTCAAAGTTAAAGCTAATAATAAATAGGGAGCTGATACATTCAAAAACACATTTCAAGCAGCCAGTAATCTCTCTTCTCTCCCTTCTTCCCCCCAAAAAATGCCACTGGGTTTTACAGGGAGTCGTAAGCATTTATAGAATATCAGTATGGCGTGTGACTTAATGTGTGCTCATCGCTTCAAAAATTAGGCAGAATTAGGCAGGACGGTTCAAGGATCTTGGTGAGGTCAATAAAGGAGAATATTTGTAGCTCAGGGTTGAGCTAGAAGTTAGAGGTGTTTGGTGCTGTCAGCTCCGGCAAGGAGCTGCCATTCGGGGAGGGAGCACTCTGCCTGGTGACCTCTTGAGAGATAAGGGGGCTGTTAATGACTGAAAACACCAAACACCGAAACGGAGATAGTGCCAGCGAGGTTGAATAATGTCAAACATTCAAACAGCTGATAGTCGAATGCAACAACCAGGAAATGCCAAACTAACCCTGATCACTGATTGGCTGGCTGAATTGCACAGGGATGTGGCGTGCGATGTTTAAGGGTGGTGGGGAACACTTGTCAAGCAGCTTTGACCCAAATTACATTTACTTAATACATGTTTGTCAGTCCATGCCAGAGAGAAAATAACAGCTTATGCTTTGACTAGCATTGTGTATGAAGCTCTTCATTCCTCCACTCTACCTCTCTGACTTTGGTTGTTTTCTTGCAGTTATTTCATTACCTGACTAGGTAACATCATCAGTGCCAGAGTCACCGATGAGGTTACCTAGTTTGGATAATGAAACATCTGTAAGAAAGCAACCTGTCAGGGTTCCAAGTAATAGATCCCTAGCAGGCAGAACTCCGAGGCAGGTAGATTCCTCAAAGAATAGCTTTATTGGAAATATCAGATTGGCACATATCTGGTGAAAACCGACTCTGAAGTCTCCAGTGGTTTTCACCTAATTAAAGGTTTTTCTACTTTCTCAAAACAATCAGTCCCGTGGTCCAATCATGGTGCGGGCTTGTAGCCGGGTGTAGCATCACTTCGCCTTCCTTCGACCAGGTATGAGAATGCCCTTGGTTCTCAAGCGAAGATATTTTGCTTTGGCTACAGAATCTCCTCTATCTCAAATCCTCCCTCCCCTCTCTATGCCTCTGCTCCAGGGGTGGCAACACTGAAGTGGTTCAAAATGGCTTCGGTCAGGTCAGCTTCAGGGTTGACACAACCAAGCTCAGAGAGCACCAAGGATCCCACGTCTTGTTGAGTTATAAAAGGTTGTCGTGAGCATCTACAGTCACCATCTTGCCTTCTGGTTATTCTCTGAATGATTGTGCTGCTTGGGAGTGTATAGAATGGAAGTTCACCCCCCTCTGTGTTTAAGAGAAATTCGTGGGGCTGTTCAAGTGTGTTTAGGCAAGCAGAGTTTTCAGACTTAAGTGGCGATTTCCCCCCCAACAATAAAAGGAATTCAGAATTGGATGATGTGATGTGTTTATGAGTGCCTATTGTTTGCCTTTCAGTGTGATTAAACAGATGTTACCAAAAATAACCCCTTTGAATGTGAGTTGCATGTGTAGCACGGATAACACTATTCCAGCATGTTAATGATTTTGTGAATCCACCTGAGGTGGGCAGAAGGCTTTTTCCTAATTATATGAATCATTTTCGAGATGATACTCATGCCTCGATTGCAAATACGTTTGTATTACTCTTTCAGTTCTATTAAATAAAATGCCTTTTTACCTATAGGAATTCCTCAGCGAGTGGAAAAAAAACCAAGGTTCTATCAAACTAAATAAAATAATTAACAACAGGGAAAGGAAAAGCCCATTTCGAATTGTTCATTATAATCTACCTCTTCATTACCACCGATTTCAAAATGCGCAACAGGTTAGCCGTAGCTCTTGGCAATATGCTTATGCTTAATGTAATTCATCCTTTTTCCCCCTTCCAATAAAAAAAGTTACTCAATTACTCTGTAAAATCTATTCTAAGATTAAATTTACATCATAGTGTTTTTTTCTTTCTACAATCTATCCAAGCTCATCATCAAAGACATAATAACAATAGCAATAGCACTTAGACTTATATACCGCTTCACAGTGCTTTACAGCCCTCTTTAAGTGGTTTACAGAGTCAGCCTATTGCCCCCAACATTCTGGGTCCTCATTTGACCCACCTTGGAAGGATGGAAGGCTGAGTCAACCTTGAGCCTGGTAACATTCGAACTGCTGGTGGTAGGCAGAGTTAGCTTGCAATAGCAATAGCACTTAGCCTTATATACCACTTCATAGTGCTTTGCATAGCAATAGCATTTCGACTTATATACCGCTTCACAGAGCTTTACAGACTTGTCTAAGCGGTTTACAGAGTCAGCCTCTTGCCCCCAACAATCTGGGTCCTCAGTTTACTGACCTTAGAAGGATGGAAGGCTGAGTCAACCTTGAGCCTGGTGAGATTCGATCTACCGGCAGTCAACAAAAGCAGCCTGCAGTACTGCATTCTAACCACTGCGCCACCACGGCTCTTAAACTACAAGTTCGTTTTTTGTTCATTTTTACACAAAACATCCGTAGGGGTTTTCCAGTTTCCAATAATGGTAGATAATGTCTTTTCTTTAATCAAAGAAGTAATTTTATTCATCTCAGCAAGATCTGTCAATTTCCCCAACCATTCCTCCATAATGGGCAGTGTGAGATCTGTCCATCTCTGTGCATATAATAATCTTATGATTACCACAGTAATCATATATTGAAATAATCTTCCATGGCTTTTTTTCTAACTGCTTATCCATTAGTCCTAAAAAGAAAAGTTCTGACTTCGGCAGTAGTAAGAAATTCTAAGGATTGTATTGACTTAATAACTAAATTGCATTACAGAATCGGTGTCAGCGTTCCAAATATCATCCCTGAACAGATCAGACTCCAAGGCAAATCTTTCCTCAAAGTTCCAATTTATTAGGAGAGATATGTTGGCACAAACTGTTGAAACCCAAATCTGAAGATTTACACCCCTTAGTTGAAAGTTCAAGATCCTGCCCTCACACCCACAAGTCCGTCACATGATCCAATCTCTCCCTGCCATGCTGGCAGGTTCGGCCACCTCGTTCCGGTCTGGTGCGAAGACAAAGGATGACCTTGGCTTACTAGAAAGAATGTAAACATGACCACATGTCTCCAACTCCACACTATACCCACTCCCATTTCCCCACAACAGAAAAATGCATAGTAGAATAGCTGAAAGTGTGGCAGGCTAAAATGCAGGCCTGACAATCAGGCTGGAGAGAGCTGTGACAAATGAATGCTTTTGGTTCCTCCCCATAAAACTTTCAGAAGCAAGTGGTGTTATTGCAGAAAGTAGTCACATTACAAGCCTTACCACCCTATACACATTATTTCTGTAGCATAGTGGAAGAATACATGGTAGCAGGTCCATAAAGCAGTAGTAGTAATATCTGTATCAGGCCTATGACCATGGTTTCAGAAAAGCAGAGAACATACAATTCAGTTTACCGTCCATCCCTCACATTGTGAGCTTACACAATCTCAAGTTTGATTTTAGATAACTGCCTCTCTCTAAAGCTGATATTAACCAGCTACATCAGAACAAAAGAAAAAACTGCTGTTATATCTGATTAGTCTACAACTTTTATTCTATAATGGCCAACCAGATGCTCCCATTCCTCATAAGCAGGACACAAAGGCAGAACTCTTCTTCTACTGTTTTCTAGCAGCTGATTTACAAAAATGTTGCCTCCAGTATATAATTATGACAGGTAGTGATGAACTTAATGGGATGGGATGGGAGCAAAAGGCATATGATTGTTAGAGGAAAAAGTTAGTATCAGTGCACGAAAACTGATACAAGGATATATAGCCAGTCTTCAGTCAACATACCCAAAGTGGTTACTGAATTCACCCATTGTCTAGCTTCATGCAAGACATTGAATTTTAGACTAAGCCAACAGATTTGGTTCGCAAATCTGTTGATAAACACACACACCCTAACCAATGTTAGCAAGTTATCAACTGATATGGTTGTGTCTTGCCAACACAGCTAGTGAAGCTACAGTATTCCAATTAGACTTTGGGATTAAGATAAACAGACATTTTGTTCTGCTGGGGCATATTCCTGTATGTGGGAGCCAGATTCCATGGCAGCTATGGATGGGGTTGAATCAAACAGTGGGTGGAGCCATCAATCTCACTGCTTCTGACTCACTTCTTTCATTTTCCTCCTTACATACCCTGTTTCCCTAAAAATAAGACCTCCCCGGATAATAAGCCCAATCAGGTTTTTGAGCA
>JANHFT010002320.1:23589-40121 GCA_032467955.1 Pseudoxenodon macrops
CAAGAGGCAGACTCTGTAAACCACTTAAAGAGAGCTGTAAAAGCACTATGAAGCGGTATATAAGTCTACGTGCTATTGCTATGCCTCTTGTCAAGGTTGAGAAACATTACTTTGGACTGAGCTTGGGCATTTTATGGCCCACAGTTTGTCCCAGTCCTGCCTGTGCTGATGGGTGGCATCGGTGGGGTGGAATATCAGTGGTAGGGGGGAAGCCAATGGCACTTTTTCTCCAGCCCCTTTTTTTTCTTTACACTTGTCTTTTACTTTATGACAAATCTTTTAATAAAAATTGCTTTCGTTTGTGTGTGTAAGGGACACAAAGACCATGCCGGGATTACCAGAATGCCCCCTTTAAATATAACAAGGCTGAATTGCTTGAATTAATTAATTAATATGAAAATTCATTCATGGTTACCATGGTTGCACCCGTGATTTTAGTAATTTAATCTCTCCTGTGTGAGATTAAAAAGTAGAGTTTGGGCAGTTTTGAGAATTTAACGAGAACCTTTGGACGGCTAGTATTTGGGTCCCTTTAATTAACTGGAAGCATTCTCTACTTCTTGATTGTAATAACTAAAAGAGCTTTCTGGAATTCAACTTCAGGCCTTTAAATATATGATTGACTACGAGTTCCTTAAATGTCCTTGTGGATGCAGAAGTGCGGAAGGGGAGAGAAGAGAAATACCTTGAAATTGGGAATTCGATGGTGGACAGGTCTGGGAAAATCAGCCAGGTTATTGGCTTCCATGTAATCCCAAATTTTGTTTCGGATGTCATATTTGGAAACTCCTCATGAGGGAAAGAAGAAGAAAAGAGACCAAAATTATCCCAAAGTTGTTCCAATCCTGTTGGGGTTAGTTTTAAACTGCATGTTTAGTTCCCTTGCTATTATTTTGCTCCTAGTGCACTTCAAAAATTATGTTTACATTATTTTTTCTCTCTCCTGCGACTGGGGATGATGGGACATACAATCCAACTCTCTTAGGAAGGCGCCAGTTTAGTAAAGGATGAAGCAGTTAATGAATGCTGTGTTTCTCAACCTCGGACAGTTGAAAACATCCGGATTTCAACTCCCAGAATTCCACAGGTGGAGTCTTCTTCTGTCCTTTCTGCTGGCTGAGGAATTCTGGGAGTTGAAGTCCAGATGTTTGCAAGTTGGCAAACACCGAATAGGGGTATTTGAGGGGCTGCCACAAAGAACAGAGGGGGTCAACTTATTCTCCAAACCCCCAGAGGGCAGTACACAAAACAAGGGATGGAAACTAAGGAGAAAAGCAAACCTGGAACTAAGGAGAAAACTTCCTAACCGTGAGAACAGTTAACCAGTGGAACTGCTTGCCACCAGAAGTTGTGGGTGCTCCATCACTGGAGGTTCTTAAGAAGAGATTGGACAGCCACTTGTCTGAAACGGTCCAGGGTCTCCTGCTTGAGCAGAGGGTTGGACTAGAAGACCTCCAAGGTCCCTTCCAACTCTATTCTGAATTAACGGAAGCCACCTCACTAAGGCAACCAATAGTAAACTTTATGGACAGGGGCTGCATAGTTCCGATGCAGTAGGCAGGCTGGTTCGTGAGAATGCAGCCAACTCCGGGCAGAGAGGAGGCTCAGTCCCCCCCTGTCCTTTGGTCCCCTTCCCTTCCTCTAACATCCTTCCTCTTACCGGAGCTTCCCACTCGCTCCATCTTCCTTGCCGGCTCCAACCTGCAAAGCGAGAACGAAGACTCGGGAGGCCGTTACATTATAGCCGAGCGCCACTTCCTTCGGTTACATTGCAGCGCCTCCTCTGAGCCGTCTCGGCCACGTGTTTGCTCTGACTACGGCAGCCGAGGCGGGACAAAGTCATCCAGCGTCTCCTTCCCAGAACGGCTGGCCAGGATTAGGGTTAACCTGCCCATCTCTGCACACTCTAAATTTTGTTTTGTTTTGATGGTACTATCATCTGCAGCGGTTTCTGGGTTTTTCCCAACATTGTGCATATACAATCTTAGCTGCTGTTAGGATATGACTCTTTTTTCGGTTACCTAAGAGGTAGGTGGAAGTTGAAGTCCACACATTTTAAAATTGCCAAGATTGAGAAACCCTTCTCTCTTTTGGATAACTACGAAGAGACTTATTGATATTGTTTCCTGATTGCTTATTTGTACCCTGTGACTATCATTACGTGTTGCACCTTATGATTCTTGGCGAATGTATCTTGTCCTTTTATGTACACTGAGAGCACATGCACCAAAGACAAATTCCTTGTGTGTCCAATCACACGTGGCCAATAAAGAATTCTATTCTATTCTGTTCTAGTTGGGGTAACCTCAAGAAAACATTATTCAGCCCTGAGAAAAAGGAAAGAATGGGAAAGATGGTCAAAATAACTTTGATTTAATGTTGTCTTATATAAGATGGGTCTGAGAGAAACTTCCAACAGTTTTCCAGATTTCGCTATTCTACCTTATTATAATTAAAAGCATTCCTAGCATTTCCCTCTTTTCGTGACCTTGCTAATCTCAGAGGTCTGACAATCAGAAACAGCAATCAAATGAACTCCTCCTCAAGGATGGTAGGAACTGTTCTTTTTCCTGCAAACAATCTTCCAATTTTGCTACCAAAGCTGGTTCTTCAGCAGTGCTTCTCCTGAAGTTGTATGGAAGCACTTAGGAGCACTTAAATGCTAAGGAGCACTTAAGACAGCTTTTGGACAGTCATGGACCCACATGGAAAGGGGAGTGTTGAAGATTCCTGTTCCCGCTGGGAGCAGTCAGAAAGTCATGGGCATCCATATTTTCTTTTATGGGAGAAAATAAAAACAATTGTCACTGAAGTAGACCATGAACATATTACATACAAAAAACAAAGGAAATTGGCCAGATGGATATCAGAAACTACAACAGAAGCTGCAGAAAAGAGAAGGAAAGCAAAAGCCATTGGGGACAGGAAAGAAATACGAAGATTAAGTGGATAGTAAGTATGCATGTGTTAGGATTTTTTAATGTCTTATTTTTGTTGGTTTTTCTCTCTGGTTGTTATTAGGTTGGTTTTTTTTTAACATTTCTGAAAAGGTTTTTTTTTTAAGTTTTGTATTTATGTCTCAACTTTTTTAATAAAATAAAAAAAAATCAAATAGAAAAAAAGAAATAGCAATCAAATTAATTAATTTCAGTTATATAATTATAAAAAGAATCCTCCCCTGGCAGACATTTTACCACATTCCAGTGCCTATGCTATAATGTCTTTCTAGAAAACCATTTATACTTTCCATAAAGGGGGTCGGCAATTATGAAAACATGCTTCTATGGTCCATGGAGATAACATTCTCTGAGCCTGCCACTGGGCATCCTAGTGAATACAGTCACAGTTTCAACCTATGTGTTACCAACAATGTTTCAGTAAGCTAGTGTATAGCTCATTGAAACTCCTTCAGAGGCAAGACCAAAACAACTATTCACATAGTACTTAGATATCAGCACAGATTTTAATTTATTGACAAGTTAATTCTATGTACTGTATGTTTATTCAAAAGGAAGGCTTTCTGAATTGAGTGGTGTTAACCAATAAGGAATAATGTGCATAATATATATGTAAACACCAGGATGTAACTTTTAAACTTTGAGAATTTATGTTATCTTTCACATTTGCTGAATTGGAACTAGCTTCATAGCATTGCTTTCATAATAATTACATTAGCAATTTTAGCTTATGTAGTGGTTAACAATCAAGCAAGAAATTAGGAATCTGTGAGATCTGGTCCTGTCTGAGGCATGAAGCCATCTGGGTGACCTTGGGCCAGTTATTATTCTTATGAAGAGAGCAAAGGCAGACCACTTCCAAAAAACATTGCCAACAGTATAGGACTAGCCCAGACAGTTGCCATGAGTTAACATGACTTGAAACCTTCAGGTTAACGTGACTTGAAACCACAAAAATCATCATCATCATCATCATCTAGTTATCAAGTTTAGCTAATAAACTTGGCTATGGTATCATGGTACCAGAATCTATGTTTAGATTCTGCCAGTTTAGACAATTCAGACATCTGCTATGTTACACTCCATTGTTTTCTCCCATTTTCCTTTTATGAGCTCCAGTTCCAATCCTGCCAGTCTCATCTTTCAAAACAATGAGACAATTATTATCTTTATATAAAGTAAACATTGCAGTTTATACAATTAAGCAATGGAATCTTTTGGGATAAATTGAGCCAGAAAGACATACTTAATAAAAGAGTGAGTGAATCAGGATTCATTGTCTTTAATTATTAAATAATTTACATACATAAGAAAAAAGACAGCAAGAAAGCAAAATTAACATGCAAGTATCCAAAATAAGAGAGCAAGTCTAATGTAATGGTTAAGGTATGAGGCTAGAAACTGGAGGTCCATGAGTTCTAGTGCCACCTTAGGTTGGGTGACCTTAGCCCAGTTTCTCTCTCTCAGCTCTCGTAAAGAGGCAACAGCAAATCACTTCTAAAAAACATTGCTAAGAAAGATGCAGGAACTAGTCTAGTCACTCCCGGACATGATTGGAAAAAAACCAACACAAAACCAAAATAAAAGTTTATTCACAGCTGAAATAAAGTATGCTTATGTTATGTTCAAATCCATTTTTTAAAATCATTATTGCTATGGCATAGACTTTGACTGGATGCATTATCTTTCACTGCTTTTCTAATGGCTTACTAAAAAGTTGATGTCAACTAATTTTTTTAATTATTAAATATATATGCTGCCCATCTCCTTGATAAGGTGACTCTGAGTGGTTTATAGTGAATGTACAATTTTAAAATAAGGTGCTATTTTGCTACTAAAGTACATGTATTATCCATTGTTTTCCTTGATAAAACAGATATCTGGTCTAAGACTGTAATAAACTGATTGAATTGATTGATAAAACAAGTAATTATTTATAGGAAAGTAGTTTTAATCATAATTGAATTATCATCATCTGTATTTTTCTTAACACTTTGGAAGGAAAACCTGCCTGATCACATTTGTGGCAAGTTTCACATCTCTTAAAGTAACCATACCCATCCTGTATTCATATAAATGGTTGGTCCATTCTGACTCTTTTCCAATTCTATACCATTAAATACAAAAATAAGAGTTCCGTCTTTCCAGTAAGGATTTAAATTTGATAACTACTGGAGCAAAACTTCTTTCAAGGAACTTAACCTTCTGGCTTTACAATACTGTACAGTATATTTCAGGACTGTCAAACTCCTGGCCCGCGGGCCAGATGCATCACGCACTGACCACGCCCATGCCTGGTTTAATGAAGGGGGGGGAAGCCCTGGTACATCACATGACACCGCCATATCAACAAGAGTTTGACACCCCTGGTATATTTCAAGAATTGTAATAAAAGATTACACCAAAATTATGTTGCTTTTTCTATCCATTAGTATGTGTGTGTGTATGTAATGTGTGCATAAATACACACACATACACACAAAGAGAGTTTTACAATTTTTTTAAAATGTCACAAAATACTTCAGTTTTGATTGAACAGTTGTATCTATGAAAAAATAATAATAAAAACACAGACAAATCATTACAATACTTCTGTGTAAAAATATGTCTTAATATGGTAGGCCAAAATTCCTGCTTGCTATTCCTTACTTTCCTACTTATGACGGGGGCACCTTAAGAATGACATCTTAACAGCTGTCACGTTCATGTTTGACTTGGCACAGAGTTACCACATCTTAATTTACAGAAAAACTGCTAACTGTTTCTGAGATCTTGTTCATCCCTGATCACATTTTGATTTAATACCATTGCAGGGAAAGGTGAACAAGGAAAGCCATATCCTGTCACAGAAGAAGACAGTGATGATTCTGCTTATCGGGAAAATGGTTTCAATATTTTTGTAAGCAACAATATAGCCTTGGAACGATCACTGCCAGACATACGACATCCTAAGTAGGTACACTAAGTTTGATTATTATTACTTTATAATTTAATATCTTTGTACTTACTTTCTTGCATAGAAGAATCTGAATCAATGGAAGGTGAGAAATGGTTTAAAGCTGATAATGTTAGAGGTTTCTTCTTCTATTCACAGTTTTTATAATGAATAAGAAAAGACACTATTTTTCTTATTTTCATTGCAGACAGTGCTTGGCTATCTAATACAAGGGAATTGTTGCTCGCATATATTAATGGCAGAATATAGAAAATACTAGTAGCAGCCTCAGCCCATCTTTCACTGGGTTGAAATATACAAAGTTCTACTTTGGATTGATAAATAAGATGATACACATTAATCAAGTATGTTTATTATCTGTTTAATAATTGCCCAGGAAGTCTAAGAAGCTATTATTTTGATGTCCAATTGATTTGATTTGTACTTCAAGGTGTAATCTGACTCAAATATGTTTCAAATTATCCAATACCTAGAAAAGTGTCACAGGGCCCACTGAATTTTCTGCATTTTTATGTAAATTTATGGACAGATAAATGTAGAAAATTCAGAGAACCCTGTGACATTTTCCTAGTAATCTAGATGTTGAATATGTTCAAATAGATTTGAGTCAGATGTTATTGGACTGCTGCTGTTTGATTTCAGGAGGACAGTATTTCTCAGAAATCTTGTTGAAGTAATGGTACAAATCAAAACCATCTCTGCTTTTTTAGTCCAGATTTTTCAGAAAAGTTGTTAACCATCTGAAATTGAAATTTGTAGAGATACTGTTCTGATCCAGCTCCCCAAACATGATAAACCGTCTGAAGTTAACTCAAATATTCTTTTATTAGGAGTGCCGGCAGCCCCAGCAAAAAGTTTCTCATTCACCGCAGGCTAACAAGTCCAGCCAGCCAGAAGATGAATAGTTTCTGCCACATTTATTCATCTCCACCCCCTGCCTTTTATCTCCAGAGCTAGGGTGGGGTTTCACTAGCAGTGGTGGCTCTTCCTTATCAAGGATCAGCCCATGGATTTCCACTGCTCTCCTTTCCTCTGCCTTCTGCACATCTGCATATCAGGCACTGGACCCAGCTGTTCCTCCTCTTCCTCATCAGCCACCTCCAGACCTGGGGGCTGTTGAGTCTTCATCTGAGGGCTGACAGATGGCCCAGGATCAACCTCTGTCTTTCTCTCTGCCACTTCCATTTCCTATTCCCCTTCAGAGCTCTCAGGTTTCCTTGATGCTGACCCTGATTCCCATGCCGCCTCCTCCTCCTCTGATTCAGCTGCTGGAGGGGCTGGTGGCCGATAGGCCACAACAGATACTCACAATCAAACTGAATAGAGTCTTAATCCAGTCCATCCCGAGGTTTGAAATGTTTCTTCTTGACATCCAAGGTACAATAAACAGAGTAGATCCAAACAAATGGCCACAGTTTTCAGGAAGTTGAATACAGAGTAGTCAGGACAGAAACGTGGATACACATTATTGGACAGTCATGGAAAATATCTGGTGATTGACTACTTACAAGTAAATACACACAAGTATCTTAAATGAAAGTATTCAACTTTCATCCCAACATAACCAGGACTGATGAGCTCTGATTGTTGGCCCAGAATTCTTAGTTTCCATGTACTTCTCCATATACTTGATTCTGCTTTGCCCTTTATTTTCTTATGTAAAACCAGTAAAACTACATTCAGCAGTCAAGGTAGATTAGGGCCAAATCTACAAATGCTGACTTATGAAATGGCTGGGCAGGCTTCCACCGAATTCTGTTTGGCTCTTATCCTGCTCTTCTTTCTTAATGATATGTCATACTGTCAGAGAACCAACCATATCCTAATTATAAGTCTTATTGAAGTATGTTGGGAGTAGATTAATGGCAGAGTTTTTTAAACAGAAAAAAATTATACCAGTCCTAAACCATTTGCATAGTAACTTTTAACTGTCATATGAAAAGAATAGGTGAGGGGAATTATTACAACAAAAGCAGCACAAGAAGTTGAAAAATAATTTCAGTCCTAGCCAGCATGATCACAGTAGAGCTTGTGGTGATTCTTACACCACAGGTGTTGTAAAATTGCTGTGGGAGAAGACTATTCAGAATATTTAGAGCAGGATTGTGAGGTGTTTTTTTTGCAAGTTAGATGAATAGTGCTAGTTTTATTTAAGTAATTCTTATTAATCAAGTAGTCAAGTACCTTGAAGGTCCCACCACTGCATAAAACCTGTAACATGAATGGGAACTGAGCAAGAACACAGCTCTGTTTTTATGTTTCTCCAATAGAGCTTGCATCAAAAATTTTGCTTGTGAATTATACATGGGAGAACTCAGTATAATATTTATTTATACTGAGTTTTGTTTGTTTGTTTGTCTGTCTGCCCCAGTCTTTCAGGTATTTTCTTCACATTTTGGCACTTAAATTTCCAGTATTCCAGCAGCATGGACAATTCTGGGAGTTGGAAAAGTACCAGATTGGGAAAGACTGATAAAAGTTTTTATTTTCAGTTTTTAAAGATGCTTATCTAATTTTTTAATACATCAAAAGTTCTTTCAAGAAGAGAAAGCATGAAACCTTGAAAAGCTATGTATTCATCTCTATCACTTTCAAATGATCAATGGAACAAATTAACAGCATTTTATCTTATCTATCAATTTTAAATATTTTGGTTTTGGCTGGAAAAATTAGCTCAAATCACCTGAAATTATCTACAGCAGTTCCTTTGAGCCAAGAGTGCTTCTAGTTATATAGAATTTTAATACCTAATTATAGAGCATTGAAGTAGTATTCTATTGCATGGTTGGCATGATTAAAAAAAACAGAGTGCATAATAGCTTTTGCTCTGGCTATCCTGATTCCTACTTTTGTTCAAAACTGTGCCAAAGGAAATGGTATGAAAAATCATTTGAGACACAATGACGCTGAAGTGCCACTTTCTCTTATTGTATTTGTTGAATTATTCTTGCAAATTTGATTTTTGCCAACTGATAGCCAGATGGTCATGGCATTTTTTAAGAGACCCCAGAAATAAGGTGTTATCAGTGCTAACTTAATGGGAGCATTAACATTTTGGTTTTTGCTCTTCCATTAACATTTTTATTTCATGAACCTAATACACAATAATAGAGTTGGAAGACCCTTGGAGGTCTTTTAATCCAACCCCCTACTCAAGCAGGAGACCCTATACCATTCCAGATCATTGGCTGTCAAGTCTCTTTTTAAAACCCTCATGATGAAGCACCCACAACTTTGAAGGCAAGCCATTCCACTGGTTAATTGTTCTCCATAAGAAGAGATTTTCCTTAGTTCTAGCTTTTGTAGCTTGCCAAGGGCACTGTCATTCTCAGACAAGACCTGAATTTGTAGGACAATGTCTAACTGGAAAAAAACCCACAATTTATAGGTCTATTCCTGTATTGTGTTATGTTTTGGTTTATTTTATTTTATTTGTTCTAATAAGAGGCTTTTTGATATTAGGTGGATCAAAAATATTGTGCAAACCTAGCTTCTGCAGTCCTACTGTATGTACAATATTTTGATGAAGGCTATATGTTTAGGGTTGTTATCCTACTATAGAATAAATTTGAGACCAATTACACACTTTCCTGGCATGATGGATAATTACCTGCCTGTATTTCTCAGCATTAAGGACACCATTGATCCTCATCAACTGCCTTTGCAGAAATACAGCCCCAAACGTGCAAGGAACCTCCATCATACTTCACTGTTGCCTGCAGACACTCATTATTTTACAGCTCTCTAGCCCTTCGACAAACAAACTGCCTCCTGCTACAAGCAAATATTTCAAATTTTGACTCATCAGTCCAGAGCATCTGATGCTATTTTTCTTTCACCCCAGTTCCTATGTTTTCATGCATAGCTGAGACACTTAGATTTGTTTCCATGTCAGAGGTATGGCTTTTTGGCCACAATTTTTTCATGAAGACTACTTCTGGCCAGACTTCTTCAGACAGTACATAGTTGTACTTGTGTCCCTCTGATTTTCATCTGTTCTGTGCTGATGGCACTGCTGGACATCTTACAATATTGAGGGGAAGTAAGCATGATGTGTCTTTCATCTGCTGCATTATGTTTCCTTGACCACTGCATCTATGGTCCTCAACGTTGCCCGTTTCTTTGTGCTTTTTCAAAAGAGCTTGAACAGAACATCTTGAAATCTCTGATTTCTTTGCTTTGAAATTTTTGCCTGGGAGACCTTGCTGATGCAGTATATCTGTCTTTTGTCTTATTCCTATGCTGTTTTGCCATGGTGTATGACCGGTGAGATGAAGCTTCCACCACCTCACAAAAGAGTTTGGCTGCTCCTCACCCAGTTTAAAGCCTCCTACATAGCTGTTTCTGTTTCAATTAATAACTGTATTTCAACCTACATATAAATTGATGATAGCACCTGCTTGGTATAATGTTTAATCATACAACTGACTCTAATCTCTAAGTGTAAGAATTGATGCTGTTTTAAAGGCAAAGGGTGATCACTGCAAATATTGATGTGGATTTATCTTCTGTTCATATACTTTCCATTTTGTTACTTGATAAAAATAAACTATTAACATTTCTATTTCTGAACGCATTCTTAATTTACAGCATTTTTGCACAACTGCCTAACACTTTTGCACAGCACTGTATATTAGCTGACACTTTATTTAAACTAAATTTGTGATTGCATGAACTCTGTAGATCTCATACACTAAATAAATCTAAGATACATGGGTGGAGGAGGGATGTTAGCAGCCATATGATTAAAAGATGAAAATTTTTACCGTTTGCATTACTTCTCTTCAAATATGGTTAGTATATGAAGAGCAAGCTTGAGAAGATGGAACACTGCATGCTGTTCCTTCCACATAACTCCACATGTTCCAACGATGAAACGATTACTATGTAAATCTTTGCTTGAAAATGTTTTAGGCTGGTATTTTTCTGTGGCATACTGGTCACTGGCTTGATGTCAGATAGTATTGTAGTTTCTGTGATAAAGAAAAGGTCAGCTCCTTCTCTGTGTCTGTCTTTAAAATACCCCCTATTAACAATAGTTACAAAAACTGAATGGAAAATTGAAACTTTCATTATCTCTTTGTTTTGGCTTTGAAAATTGAGGTGGGGTTATTTTAATTGACTCTGAATTCCTATACTTGTCATTTATTCTCTTTTATTTTCTAAAGGTTTTGCAGACAACATATCTCCCTTGCGATTAATTTGTTTTAGGTTAGTTTTTATCCCACTTTTTATAAATAACTCAAGACAGAGAACTTACATAATACACCTTCCTCTTCCTATTTTTTCCTCACCCTGTGAGGGAAGTCAGGCTGAGAAAGAGTGACTGTCCCAAAGTCCCTTTGCTGACTTTCATGCCTAAGGCGTGATTAAAATCAGAGACTCCTGATTTCTAGCCTGGTGCCTAAACTACTACATATACTTGGGTCTTTTATGTATTTTTTTCTTTCTATATGCTTTTTCTAGCAGGAAGGGCATTTTTAAATTTGGATATGTAGAACAAATTTAATGGTGGTAGTAGTAGCTGATCTCCTACTAATAACTTATAACAAGCATAAAATATTATTGCTATAACTATGGAGTCAAACAAACTTGTTTTTTTAGTTGACCTTTTTAATAACTCATAGAAATGGTGCCAACCCTATTTTACCATTTAAAAAGCTCAAGCTGTTTTGAAATGTTGTCCTGCAGACTTTTAAAGATAGGATTGCTGAAAATTTATTATTATGAAAGAGAGGTAAGAAAAAGCATGTTTTATTGGAGCTATACTGGTAATAATTAAAGTTTCTTTTAAGTTGATATTTTAAATACAAGACAATTTCTTCCATTATAATCTCATGCATTATAAGAAAGTGTGGCATAGAGAAAAATATATTCTCAAATATAGCTAGCTATTCCGCTACACTTTCATAAAAGCCTTTTGTAACCTTTAATTAACCTGCTCATTTAAAAAAAAACGGAGTATTTTCTGATTATCAAACTAGTAACTGTTTGTATCCTATTAAAAACTATCAATAGCTTCTATTTTTAGGAAGCGTTTTCTGATTACCAGTGTGCACAATGCCTAGTTAAGAAAAGTCCAAATAAATAATAATGTTCTATTCTCAGCAATCCATATAGTAATCACTTGGATTACTATAATGTACTGTGCACAAGGCTGCTCTTAAAGAGCACTTGGAAATTGCAACTGGTCCATAGTGAGGTGGACCAGTTCTGTTCATTTTACAGTATAGACAATTCTGCTCATTTCACAATATGTTCATATATAATACCACCATTTGCATTAACTTCTAATGAGCCTCTGGGTGCAATTCAAGTTGGTGGCTATGGCCTATAAAGCTTATTTGGTCCAGGGTCAGACTAACTGAGGGACTATTTGTGTCCAATTGTTTCTACTTTTCCCACCAAAACTGGCATGATGGGCATATCCTGGCTCCCTTCCATTAAATAATCTCATCTTGTGGATTTGACTTCTCCTTTGAAGCACCTGCTTTGTCGAAAAGCATCTTTGAAGAGATCAAGAGGGCCTTGACACTGGTGGCATTTAAAGACCTGACTGTTTTCAGGCATTAGGGTAAAGTGTTAAGTGACTGGTATATCAGTTGTCATTTGTTCATTGTTGGTTGTAAAATGGAAGGATCTATGAAGTCAAGGGTGCGCTATGAGCTTGGTTGTTTGTTTGCAGACATTTCATTAGCTGACTAGGTAACATCAACAGTGCTACTTACTGGTAGTTTGACATGTTACCTAGTCAGAGAATGAAACATCTGCAAACACACAACTAAGTTCAAACAGCACCAAGGACTTTACAATTAAACCCTGAGTTACATATATTCTTCTACAGTGGAGTTGGAAGGATCCATGTTGGAAGATATATTGATTATTGTTGTAATTTATTTTTAAAGCAATTTGAGTGGTTTTACTGAAGAACAGTGTATTTGTTTTAATTCATTGTTGTCATGAGTTGAGTAATATAACTTGAATAAATACATAGTTTATATTATATTAAAATTGTTAGCATCTCAGCATCATTTTAATTTCTTGAGATGTTTCAGATTCTTGTATAAAATTTCAGAACAATATGAAAATTTCTGAAAATTTCTTGTGTGATAACTGCATGAATTTTCAGGTGTGATATCACCAAAATCAGCAAGATTTCATAATCTTGGGATATTTTGAACATTTTAATGAATTAATGAATTGGTACCCAGACATCATATTTTCTTATGTGATGTTCCTAAGTGACTAACAAGGGTGTCAACTGGTTTTATAAACTAAACCTTCAAGTCTGCTTCTGTGATTAATTAGCCAACTGTTGATCTCTATAGTCTACCGGTATTAAACTTGATCGTGTCACGTGACATATCATGATGCTTTTTTGCCTTTGCGGAGCCATGACCTGCATGTGACCCATCCGGCCTGTGGGCTGCCAGTTTGACACCCCTGCTATAGTCCAAAACTTATCATTTTTAGGGCTTTTCCAGTTTACATAACACACTAATCCATACCAAACAAACCACTTAATTGTTAATGCTCTATATAAAAGATGTAAAGGTTTAAACATCCATACTCAATATTTTTATCAAAACAGACATTTGTTTATATGAGGATTATTTACTAGAAATTACTTTGTGAATACATACAAAGAATGGAAGTAAAAAATAATAATAATCCTCAAGTTCAGACCTACACTTCCTGGGAGGACATTCTATATTGATCAGTCATTAGCAGCAACAAAGCATTAATGGAGTGCAGTATAAGTAGTCCTCAAGTTATCATCATTCATTTAGCAACCATTCACAATTATAACTTCACTGAAAACAGTGACTTAGCAGCAAAACATGGGCATTTGGCAACCAGCATGTATTTGCAATGGCTGAAGCATCCTGGAGCCATGTGATCGTCATTAAATTAACTTATGTTAGCAAAACCAACAATAAATCATGCAAAAAAGTCTTTATTGTCCAATTGCCTTTTGATTTACCTTTTCTTTATTCCTACATTCTTATGCTCTACTATAAGTGCTCTAGTCTTATCTTATCTCTTAGGCTCTGAACACTAATGTACAACCTGATTCTTATTTTTCAGTTTTCTATTTTAATTTTTTATCTTATCCTATCATTCTATATCCTATTTTATTTTCTTATCTTTGTGCCTTTCTATTTACAGTTTAGCTAATAATTCTCATGTTTTCATCTTTGTCCTATTGATGTTTTATTCTAGCTAATTCTTTAGGGCTCTGCAGCCAAAATTTAATGCTTTTATCTCTTTTTTTCCTTGTTCCCAGGATTGGGCGGTTTGCTTTTGAAAGAATAATGCAAATTATTCTTGGTGCAATATGGCCTTCCTGGTAACAAGATTGTTTTTTCCATGTGTAGGAAAAAAGAAGCGATCACCTGGTGTCCCACTTTCCATTTTTATTTTTGCTGTTATAAGAAAAGTTGCTATGGGTATCCCACAAACTGAGTGGCCCTTTTTCCACAGCATGATGCTCCTTTCTTTGAGGATGGGTTTCTTTCTCTTCTTCTGTGGGATCCCCCCCTCTCCCCCCCTAAGCAGTGTAAAGGCAGGGATCTTTATACATTTTGGGGTTCAAGAGTGAGAAATCTGAAGCGGCTGATTCCTGGAGACATTTTGAGCAAGTGAGATAAGATGTTCAAACAAAGCAAAGTATTTTTGTAAAGCAAATTGCTAAGAATTTCACAGAGGATGGGATGTTGAGACATTACACACTTGATGGGGATGGAATATCTGCAGTTTCTCGCCTCCTGCTTCCTAGGTGAACTTTTTTTAGGCGAGTGCTTTACATTGCTCTCCTTGGGGCAGGATGATAAGGCTATTCTGACAGTGGAAATATAGCGATGTTTGGGCTGTGCATTCTGGGCTTGGTCCAGTTTATGTGTGCAAGTGGTGAGGCAGAGACAGCAGAGAGGAAAGTAGGAAAAGTGTTTGCAACAGGAAAGGACGGGAAGGAGAGATAAATAAAAAGGTGGAAGAGAGATTGGAAAAGAGTTTGCAGATTTATTTTATTATTTTTCCATCAGAACCCAATTATCTGCACATTATTCCAGTTTTACTCAGTGTGGGATAATCTAGCAACTCTTTTTATACTAGAAAAAATAAAAGTGGAAAGTAGGACACCAGGCAAACCTTCCTCTATTCCATACATGGTAGAAACAATTTTGTGGACAGGGAGGCCATATTGCACCAAAAAGGATTTAGTTTTTCTTTCAGTGACAACCATCCAATACTGGGAGTCCTGTTGTTTGTCTCTTCCTTCTGGCCATCAACATTGAACTTGGTTTCCAGTGTGAGGAGCAGCTGCTTTGCGCTCAAACCTGCACCCTGGCAAAACTTGTGTAGTGGGGACAGTTGACTGCTCAACACTAGTCAACTGATTGGTGCGGGCATCCTGGGACCCAATCCTGGCATCCAGATCAGATTTTGTCATGGGTCAGCCCAGGCAACCCCGGTCCTGCTCTCTTCACCCTGGCAGCATGACGCTGGTTGGGAATTTGAAAAACCCTGATGCCCAAAGCTGCTTTCCGCGCACTACCCAACCTCTCCAGGCAGCTGCAGCCAATTGACTCACTCCACTCTTGTATGGCCTTCTGTTTTTGGGGGCGCAGAGGTCAGCAAGCTGTACCACAACTGTTAGTCCTTACAGATTCTCTGTTTCACTTGACAATACAGATTCTGCCATTTTTTCTTCTGAAGGGGTCATAGCTGTCTTTCCACCCTATCTGTGTTTCTGATATCTTCCCAGCTGCTACTGCCTTCCTTCCTGCCATTCTCAGTGCCATTTTTCACTGTTAGTACCAGATTACCTTCCCACATTCTTAGCCCTCTCTTTGGCTATTTGGCAATTGCTATAATTTCTTCTAGCTGTCTTGATCTCTGTAGTCCCTGCCTCAGCTGTTGCAGGAGTTTATATATCATACAATGTGGGCTGCTGCTGTTGTAATCTCCTAATGCAGTCAATTAATACATGCATGTATACATCCATGTTTCTCTATTCAAGGGCTTAATGATTATCTTTAGCTAAATGGACATGTGTGGACTTGTGGACTTCCCTGGAAGAAAACTAAACTGCCTCTTAAAGGACTTGCTTCTCACTGGTTGCTGGATGGAATTTTAGCAAGGCATAAATGAAAGAGGGGACACTGGGGCTATTTTCTCTTCATCAATCTTTTATTCTTCACACTTGTCCTGAGAGAAATGTGTATTCATAGGCATCCTTGGAAAGGAAGGGGGGGGGGGAAATGATGGAACATGCATTATGACAGGACAATATAAATGTTGCCTATTATGTACTTAAATATGACAATATGATGCAACTTAGATGCAGCCTTCAATAGGTAAGTGCTATTGTATATTTGAGTGTCAGCCAGTAAAACAAAATCAGCCAAGAAAATTGTTTTGTTGCTTTTGAATCTCAATGCTTTGATCAACTAACCTCAGAACCCAATTCATTATACTAAAAAGAAAAAATGTTCACTTTTTGTTCATTATTTCAATTTCATTATTGAAATTCTATTTCAACAACCAAACAAGACAAACACAGACTTCAATGGATAATTAGAACTGCAGAAAAACAATTGCTACCAACCTGCCTTCCA
>JANHFT010002320.1:64596-77828 GCA_032467955.1 Pseudoxenodon macrops
GACTGTATAGAGCTTCTCCATCTTTGGCTGCAGAGCACATAGTCAATCTGATTTCTGTGTTGACCATCTGGTGATGTTCATGTATAGAGTCATCTCTTGGGTTGTTGGAAAAGAGTGTTTGCTATGACCATCATATTCTCTTGACAAAATTATATCAGCCTGTGTCCTGCTTCATTTTGTACTCCAAGGCCAACCTTGTCTGTTATTCCAGTTATTTTTTTAGAATAAAATATATTTTATATTTGGAAGCATGGAGAGATCTAACTTCTCTCCAAAGCTTTCTAAAAAGCTGGCAGGGTTGGGGCCAATCAAACCTCAGGGGTCTGGTGTTCCAAAAACAGATGCTGTGACAGAAAATTCATGTGTGGTAGATACTACAAGATGACATTCTTGAAACAACAGGACCAATGCATAATTTGGGTGCATCTTATACTTATTTGGGTGCATCTTATACTATTCTACTATTTTAATGTGCTGTAGTCAGCTATAGTCATTTTTTCACATTCATAAATTTAAAAATCTGTTTTAACAAGGTATGTTAATAAAATGCTATGTAAATATATACATTGTTATATATTAATTAAATTATTGCAAGCCTTATGTCTTTACAAAGTCATTCCTTTTTTTTATAAACTAATCAGTTTGCCAGCCTTTGAGTGAAAGCATTTAATAAGTAAAATGCAACAACATTCAGAAAATTGTGACTATACAATTAAATGACAAGACTGCATAATCTTAGGTCAACGGTTGAGGCCATATTCAGTTTCAAGTACCCATTGTTTTTTATGAAAGGAAATGATAGAAAAGATCCACAGGAGAATGATGGAAATGATAAAAGAAAAATCCCATAAGAAATGCTGAATGAGATAAAATGAAACAGCGTGTAGACCAGAATATATCAGGGGCTGAATGAAATTCTGTACATTTTGAAGACACAGAACAATTTTGCAAAGAGAATAGAAATAACTAAACATGTGATAAAAAAAAGAAAGAAAAAATGTCTGTCTTATGTAAAATGGCTCTATGATTTTTATTTGACTGAGGTGAAAGTTATACATATTGATATTTATTTCTCATTTTATTAATTAAATTGCATTTTAGGGCTTAGCAAACTAATTTTTAGAAGCTACTGTCAGTTTTATGTCTTCATAATCCATAGCTAGCATAGCCTCATCAAATATCTGCTGAGCTGTAACTTCACATTTCTTAACCTGAAAAAAAAAAGTATAGATACTATGGCCATATCCTCATGGCACCCTGCAGCTCCAGCATTTTGCTGATGCCAGCAGGACTCTAAGCCAGTTTAAAGCAATTTGTCAAGACATACTTCAACAGAAACTTGTCATGGATCCAATCCAGACAACTGATCACCCTGGCCCCACTGGACAATTTCCCTGATGTTCTTCCCTACCAGTCTTTCATGCTAGGAAAGCAACTGCCTTTCCCCCCCCCCCAATTCTGTATGCCAGTCTTATCAGACATATACGGTATTCAATATATTTATACAGGTGAATGTGCATGTAAAAATATCTACATGCCAAGATACACATATACTAAAAGCACTTGTTATAAAAGTATACATGTTAAATTAAACATAATGTATATTTACAGATTGAAAATATAGTGTACACACATACGCGCACACACCTTCCTCCACACAACATGGGAAGTTATATGAGGCATAAGACCATATAGACTAGTACATGAACAAGCTTAGAAGGACATTGGGAAAAAAACACCAGAGGCTGAAAACACTAATTGTTTTTAGATAGATTAGTGAACCAAGACTAAAGAGCTAAATAAACCAATTGGACCTCCTTTTACTCCTTTTACTCCTGTTACTCCTTTTTCTTTCCATTGAATGACTCACATTACTGTTATGTTTTTAAGAAGTACACTTCTGCATACACTATTTAATAATTTTTCCTTGTCACTTGAGGTATAAAGCAGGGGTGAAATCTAAAATTTTCCCTACCGGTTCTGTGGGTGTGGCTTATTTTGTGGGCCTGGTTTGGAGGTCAGGTGACCAGGTGAGCATGCTTTTACACTTTACACAGACAGAACACAAAAAACGTTTACACTTTACACACACACACAACGCAAAACAACACAACTGACTCAGACACCATGCAAAAGGAGCTGTACTGACAAAATGGCACCAGCAACAGATTTAATACATTTAACAATTTTAACAGATTTACAGAGTTGGGAAAAGGGACGCTTGGAGGTCATCTAGCCCAACCCCCTGCCTAACCAGAATTGCAAAAGCACACAAAATGGCCCTTGCCACAAACATGAACCTCACAGGGTCACAAAGAGCTGGGGGAAAAACCTTTTACACTTTGCACACACACAACACAAAACAACACAACACAACTGACTCACACACCATGCAAAAGCACACAAAATGGCACCAGCAACAGATTTAACACATTTAATAGTTTTAACAGATTTGCAGAGTTGGAAGAAGGGACCTTAAGAGGCCATCTAGTCCAACTCCCTGCCTAAGAAGAATTGCAAAGGGACACAACAATCCATATTTTATTTATATTTTTAGATAAAAGCAGCTAAATTTAAAATTCTAAATTTTAAATGGCTATGTTTAAAAATAAATTGCTTAAAAAAAAACCAAGAAAATAAACCCCCCAGTTTACTATTTTTTTAAAAGCAAAGAAAACCCCCAGTTACTTACCCAATTGAAGCAGGCAGGCAAAATCAGTTGCTCACCAAGGAGATGGATTGCAGGCTGTAATGCAATCCATCTCCTTGGTAAGCAACTGGTTCTGCCTGGCTGTTTTTTTTTTTTTAGCTTTAAAAAGGTTCAAGCAAGCTATGCATTTCAACCAGAGGCTCTGGATTCAATCCTAAGAGCAAGGTAAGCAAACTGGAGAAGAGGGGCAGCATGCGCATAAGAAAAAAAAATCAGAAAAATTCAAAAAAATTTTTTTTACCAAAAATAAAAATCCACAAAAAAGATGGTGGTGTCCACAGACCAGGACTGGTTCTATGACGTCACCAGCGGATTACTACCTACTCTATAGAACCGGTCCGAATCGGTAGGATTTCACCCCTGGTCTTACTAGAGTTTTATAAAGCAGTATTAATACTTCACGTGACCTTGATTTTATGCCTCTGTTTATACAGAACCCAGGATTGTATTAGCTTTTTTGGCTGCTGTTGCACATTGCTGGCTGATATTCAAGTGATCATCCACTAGAATTCTAAGATCCCTCTCACACTTATTGTTTTTGAGCCAGGTCTCATCTACTCTGTACTTATACATTTAATTTTACTTTCCTAAATGTGAAAGTTTGCTTTTCTACACATTAAAATTCATTTTGTTCGATAGGGCCCATTGTTCAAGTTTGTCAAGATCTTTTTGGATCCTTCGCTTGTCTTCAGGAGTATTGGCTATTCCTGCCAGTTTAGTGTCATCTGCAAATTTATTTATTGTATTTATTTATTTTGTTAAGCATATATAAGATTACAGAAATACCTAAAATGTATAAACATGGTATGAATACATGAGATGGTTATGAATACATGGGGACATTAGGACAGGGATGGTATGCATGTTGGTGCGCTTATGCACACTCCTTACAGACCTCTTAGAAATGGGGTGAGGTCAACAGTAGACAATCTAAAGTTAAAGTTTTGGGGGTTTGGGGAAGAATACTGCATACAAATTTCCTGGTGGCATAAGGTATTCTGTTGCGAACAGAGGAGCGGCTGACTCTTTCTTGTGAAATATCTCTGGACATTCTCAATTGTATTAATGTCTGATATTCCAGACAGATGACCTGTATTCAAGAATTGGTCTAGCAAATGTTTTGTATGCTATAATTAAAAGTACAATATTACCAGAGAAGTTCCCATTCTATTCCCTCATCTAAGTCATTTTATGAAGAAATTGATGACTAACAGAAACAAAAATAAACTTATTTCCTTGGGTATTTGCAGTACACTATGCTGTTTGTAACTTTGGTTGATAGCATAAGTTTTGTATAACTTTATTATTATCAGTAGTGCCATCAATCATAAAAAAACACAGTCAAGAAAACAGTATAAACAAGATTTAATAATATTTATCAGTGACTCACTTTCTGTTGGACCCATGGACTACACCATTTTCCAGACTGAAATGTCTTGAAAAGATGGTTTTATAAAAAGTATTATAAATATGCAATAAGTGTGCTGAGATACAGAATCAGGCCTTGAACAACTGCAAAGAGAAGAGTATAATTTCAGTCTTTTGTATTAGCATGTAATGATTAAGGCTATTACGGTAACTTGTAATATCAATTTGGCAGCTTATTACCTCAGGCAAAAATTTGGTAAATAGTTTCTGAAAGCTAAATACATTTTATGTACAACATTTAGTATCTAAGGCCTGCAATTACTGGAATGTATTTGGATTGAAAACCAACTGCAGAATCAATTTTTTAGAATTCAATAGAAGAATGTTTTGGAAAATGCACAGAATTTGTACAATTTCCTTTTAAACAGCAAAGTAACTGAACCAAGCTATTCATGTGTCATAGAATAAGGGAATTGCATCAGAAATTTCTGGAGAGAGCTCTAAATGCTTACATTCTCTGAAATGCATAGCTTTCAAGTGGAATGTGAAAGAGCTTACCCAAAGGGATTTTTATACCTGAGATCTCTCTTCTATAGTAAAGGTAACACATTTAATTTGGAACATCGCAAGTATTAAAATAACTACAATCAGCCACGTCTCATTCTCCTGCTTTCTCTCTCTTTTATACAAACTGTATTCTATATAAACTATACATCCATACAACATGTGTGCATATATACATGCATGATACATATGCAGTTTTAATAGTCTGTCAGGCAATGCTATGGATAAAGTCTGATTATTTTAAATAACAAGCAGTCCTTGACTTACAACAATTGAGGCCAATATTTCTGTTCCTAAGCAAGACAGTTACAACCTCTCTTGCCAGAGTTATTAAGTGAATGACTGCAGTTTTTTAGTAATACAACAGGCTTCCCTATTGACTTTGCTTCTTAGAAATTTGCAAAAGATGATCACATGACCTCAGGACATTGCAGCTGTCATAAATGTCAAGCGTATGAATTTTGGTCAAGCGTATGAATTTTGGTCATGTGACCCCCCACAACAGTGCTGCAATGGTTGTATGTGCGGAAAATAGTTGTAAGTCAGTTTTCATCAGTACCAGTGTAAATGGTCACTAAATGAACTGTTGTAAGTCAAGGATGACCAGTAATTTATGAAAGAAAAATAGTTCCAGACTTTCTGTATCCTACTGATTGATTGATTGATTGATTGATTGATTGATATACATTGCAGTCCAATCATATCTGGGGAGCATAAATGTGAACAAAAATACAGTAACAATAACTCAAGAGAAAAAAATGTACAGATTGATTTATTGCATGTACAAACTAGGTCTGTTGCAATTAAGATAAACTATAAAATACACCCAAGTTTCATGCCTCTGATGTTTCATTATTTTATTCTTATCTTTTCTGGCAAATGAAGAGGCTTTGTTAATCTATATCTCAATTGTTAATTAGTCTATGGTTCTGCAATATTCAACATTTTTTAGCTAAGTAGATAATAAAATCCTTGCTCTTAAGCTTCAAATTTGATCCCGTTAATAAATGCAATAGGCCTAACTTTGGCAGCAGTCAATTATTTGTTTAATAATGACACTTCTTAAAAAACATACAAAGGATATAACTTTAAAACACAATAGGTGTGCTAGTAATATATAATGTTCCATTGAAGTTCTTGCATTGAAGCTAAAGTGGATATATTCTATCTCCTTTATAGCTCTATCAAAATATCAGTATCTCATACTTCCTTTAAGAGATGATCTCGTCTTTCTTATTTCAGCAGTAGCCTATAACATTTGGAATTGTTCCTTTTGGGTGCTCTAAATAATTCAATATTAACTTATCAAAAGCCATCAAGAGTAAATAACTGAATTTATAATATCCTCATTACCCGATAGTGATTTAAGCTGATATCAGAAAACCTATAATAGCTTGTCTGCTCTTCATTGTGCTATTTGTTCTTTATTCAGAGTTTCCCTTGATATAAAAATCTTTAAATCTGTAAAGATTACATCAATTAAAATGATTCATTTGAGCTAGAACATTATTATCCTATTTTATAGATTTTGTTAAAGAGGTTCGAGAAAATAATATTGTTAGGTTTTCATTTTTTATCATTTTTTCTGTTTTACTGTCCTAAGCCACCTAGAGTACACCCATGACAAGAGGGTGGCAAATAAATTTAATTAATAAATAAATAATCCTTCATCAAGTCTATATATTTATTCGTACAAATTTGGAGCATTACTATGGTAAAATCTTTTTTGTTTTTGTTTACTTTGGAAAAAGAAACACCATTATGAAAAATTATTTGGTATAATTTCTGTTTGCATCCATTATAAGAATGGTTTTTCCAAAATGAAAAATAGTATATTTCCCCTTATGATTTATGAGAAGTATATAAATCTTTCATAAATTCTCTTTTTATAATACATGAAAATAAAAGGTCTACTTTTTTCTCTCCAAGTATGTTAGAATCCATTTTCGAATTTCCACTGAAATAGAATATTTAACCATGCAAAGATTTTAATTTTAACATTCATAATTTTACTTAAAGACCTGAAATATTTGTGAGCCCAATTTTTCATTTTCTGGTTTAATTTCTTCCAAGTTGCAATATAATTATTAATAATTTTTTAAAATGTTTTTGATACTAGTCATTCTAAATAATTAAATATTTTTAATTTTTGTATGTTATTGGAATTTCTAGACCTGTTGAAACTTCATTTTCAGTTTTAGGAGTGCATGAAATATAATTTGTGGAAATTAACTGATAATACTGACACTTCTGTGATTTTTTCTAACTCAATACGTTTAGCTAAATGGGAAGCATTTGAGAGAATCAAATACATTTAAAAGATATGTCCTACTGTTTAATTCTATCCCATGGATCAAAGTGCTATTGCAAGTACTTTGAATAATCAAAGTGGTAACTGACAGTTCTGTTTAGTGCCTCTTGAACTCATAATAAAATTTGAATCATACTGTAACTATTAAATCTTATATGTCTTTATTTTGACCATAAATATGATTTTTTTCCCCATAAAAGTCAGCCCCAAATTTAAATTTGTTTAATTCTTGTATTAAAAATTAAGGGTTTATATATATCTAAGCAACATATAGCTAGTGAAAATATATTACTTTTACTAATTTATATTTTAATAGTTTAATAGTTAAAAGAATAGATATATTTCTTTTTTGAATAAAACCAGATTATCTATAAAGGTAATTTTCCTTAAAATCAATTTTGGATGGTTAGTTAATAATTTTGTATTTTTTTATTATTAACCATTGGGTAGAGAATGGGCCTATAGAATATCAATTCCTGTGAATATTTAGAATCAGCAATTTAATGTCAGACTCTTTCTAAAACTTTTAATCCTACTAAGAAAATAATGGAAAATTATAGCAACATGACTAATTATGCATAATTTTCCTTTTGTTATTCTTTACATTTTTTAAAATTGCAAATACACAGCAGAGAAGATCAAAATTATCCAACATGTTTCTTTAAAAAAATTAATGCAGAAAATTAAAATACAAACTACAAAGGAAAAAATGTGATTTTAAATTAAAAAAACCTTAAATGAAGATATTAAAAATGTGGATTAGAAAGATAAAAAACAAAAACACATATTATTCCTTCTAGCACTGACAAATATATATTAATAATAATAGTTTTATTGGGCCTTGCCAGTCAGGTCTAAGATTTATAAACTTCTACATCTAACTGCAACCAGTTTGACCAATTATCCAGCCTGTTTCAATTTTATGGAGTTAGAGGAAAGTTTGAAAAAGTTACATAACTGTTGGTTGATAAATTGCACTTTGCTTCTGACTCTGTCAGTCACAGAAGAGGAAAAAAGAAGCATGATTAAAAAGAGTGCCACTGATTTTGCAACTGAAAATGATTATTGAAATGAATAATAGCACTTAGCTGCTATACTATCTGACTGAAATTAATTCTGTCATTGTGTTTTGATAGCCATTGTGGCTATAGTCAACATCTGGAATTACAATATGCCTGGAAAAATAGCAAATGGAGTTGTGACCTACTTTGAAAAGTTTGTTCTTCTGTTAATATGTCATATGCATTTGGGATTAAAGGCTTAAAGTATTATCGCTAAATTTCTTCACACCACTCATCTTTTCTGACACTGCATTTATATAGCATGCATCCTTCTTTAAGCTCCGTTAATATGTAGGTAGATTTAAATACAAAGCAAAGCAACTTTTTTTTCTCAAAAGGGCTGTATCTGTTTGTATTGCATGTAACTGGCTGATTTTAGAGATGGGGCAACAGTGCATTGATAATACTGAGGAAGGTAGGATTTATGGTCCATTTTTCTTTCCTTTAAGATTTTCCCCCCTGTTATTATCAGAAATTTGAAGCATCTTTTTTCTCTTGATTTCCGTCTGGAGTTTGGTGGAAAATTGCCATTATTCAGCAGCTTGCTGTAAATTCAGCAAAACCTTGAGGGTCACATAAAATCTACCAACCGTGGATTGCCCACCCCTTTTCAAAAGACTAGAATAAAAGTAAAGTACTGTGGTTGCATATTTTATTTCAATTATAGTTGATATATAATGACTGGAGTATATGAGTACGTGAGACAAAGATTCATCATGGCATGGCAATAAATTTCTCTCTAGAAATTTAACCAGCATTCATGAACTAGCAGTGCAAGAATCAAGGTCAAGGTCCGGATAAATCAGTTGTTTTTATTGAAGACGACAAAGATAACACAGATCAGTTACTTCAGGATCAATTCAGGTCTCTATATACGAGTTCTAGAATTTAAATGTTATGTCCTCTTCCCTGCTTTACTGGTAAGAGACTTGTTGCCACTTATTCTTTAACCTTGGATATGGAGGGCAGTTGTGTTCATTTTACTTTGATAATGTATTAAAGTCTTTGTTTCTGGCCTTGGAAACTTCAGCCCTCCCAGTATGCATGTTTGGATTTTTATGAATAGCTAAAAGTAATAATGCCTCTATCTATAAAACAATATACTAGCAATACAATTAAGTAGCAGTCTTTGAATTGGCCTTTCCTGAAGCCCAATTGGGAATTAAGGAATTAATCCCATAGCATTGTGTATGGCTGTTTGGGTAGGTGCTTCTGATTGGCTGCTATGAGAAATATGTTGCTGATCTATAGAAGGACTCTTAGTAATAGGACTAAATTATATAGAGTGAACTTATTTATTTAAAATATCTTCTAACTTTAATTCAAAAACCTTTAGGTGACATGCATAATAATAAATAGGCATGCCAGTTTGTTTGTTGATTTCTCTTTGAGAGTGTCCTTGCTGATGCAAAAATATGATTTTAATTATCTTTGCCATTTTGAATGGAATAATGTGATTGAAATCAGGTCTTATTAGCAAGCTTCCAATGAATGACATGTATGTAACATGTGTATATACTGTATGTAATACTCAAGCATGTCTTTCACAAACTGGTTCAATAGACATTTTTACACAGTACGTTTGGCATGAAATATTAGACACATAGAGGTGTTAGCAATGACAGTATCTAGGGTTCCATTCCATTTAGGGTTACAGAACCAGGTGTCCAATGTTGCTCAAATGTAAATACTTGCCACCTTAGCCTATGAAGCTTGTTTTTTCTGTTTTTTCTGTTTTTGAATGCTGCATACAAATTTCCTGTATTACCTGATTATATTATACAATGTTTCCAGGTTCTTCACACTAAAATTTATCAAAAGATGACCTGTGCCATAAATCTGTTTTAATGAGCACCTGGCTCATTATTCAAGAATGGTTTTTATTGTGATATAGTTTGCTATGCTTTCTTGTGCCTAGATATTGCTCCTACCCTCCTTTTTAGATTTTTTTGTATTCCTTTTAATATTATTTTTGCTTTTTATTTGTAATTTTTATTGTGATGTATCTTTTGACCTTTAAGTTCTTTATAATCACCCTTCTTATGCTGATCTTCAACCATAGTAAAGGTTTGATTTGATTTGACAATACTTAAGGATATATTGCAAAGATTTAGACAGGTAGATAGGTACAAACCATGGGGCAAGCAACTTTTTCTAACAACATTATAAAGTGGTAATTGAAGAACTGTAGTTTCTTATCAATGTTAGATTTATAGATTGTATATGAAAACATTTGTTCCATGCCTGTCAAAAGAATTATTTACCTGATATTCTTTGCATATTACTTTACATATAACTTGCTCCATGGTTCATTTTTTTGTTTAAAAAAATGTATTTCACTCCTAAAACCCTGAGAAATAATTGAGACTCCCAAGTATTTCAGTCAATGTTCTGTTTACCATTTCAGGAAAGAGTCTAGTGTCAGCAAATAATGGAAACACATCAAATTGAAATTCAGATTCTGAGAGGTCAGGCGTAAGGACTCTCTGCCTTTCCATGTGTAAAATTATTGTATCTCTGTTGACTTTAGTTAAGAGAACCCCTTGAGCACCTGAGCACACACTTACACAACTAGAAAGTTGTATACACTTCCCATCATCCATCTGTGTCAGGCAATTTTATTCTGTTGTGTGGCAAATCTATGTTCATTCAAGCAGACACACACCAGCCAGCTTCAAGCCCACCTTCTCCGTATGTTTATCTGCTTCTTTAGCTTCAGGCAAGCATGCAGATGGTTTTTGTTCATCTCTTTAAAAAAACAATTTCATACTGAAAGATTTAAGACATTTCCAGAATATCTTAATTATAGTTTCCACATTTAGGAAAGAAAACCATCCAATAAAAAAACAAAAGAATCAAGTAAATAATAAAAGACAGGAATGCCCTCAATTGTCAAAATGGTTATACTGGAAAAGTCTCCATCTTTTTTTTAAATCTCCCAATAAAGCAAAGAGAAAATAGAAAAAGGATTGTTAAGAATAATAAATAAATTTGAGTATGTATAGTGAACCTCTTAGAATGTTGCTTTGGCTGGAAAATGAGTTAGCATTCATTGTAAATTACAATTTCCACAGTACCTGCTTGCTTAAATTAGATCTGATTGTGCAGTTGACTTTCTGCCATACCCAATATTGATTCAGCATGTGAACTGAAATTGAAAGCTTATAACTCCAAATGAATGGCTAAATCCTGGTAGGAATGTTATCATTCTTTTTCCAATATAGGTCAGCTGGCCTCCAAAGAAAGTATGTACTGAAATGTGTAAATGATTTCCCCTCTATCTAGTTTTATTATTGATACGCAGCAAAACAGACTCATAGGAGTTGCATTTTAATTTATAGATGAATGAAGAAGCAAAATAGAGACTTTCAGGTTGTAAGTTCCCAAAACTACAAGTAAATTCAACAACTATTTGATTCCAGCTTAGTTATAAAAATGAATATTTGTGTAAGAACTTTGCAGAGAGAGTATTCAGCTGTTTCAGACCGATTTTTCAAAACCCATAGTAACGATTATGCGCAGTTTGCCAAACTGGCAAATGCCACCACTAGCTGGCCCCGCCCTTCCTGCCCCTCCCCCTCACTCCTTTTAGTACCTGGCCTGCTTAGAGTCACACCTGCTGCATAGCTGCTGATTTTCTCTGGTTCTCTTGCTTGCCTCAACCACGGCGCCCAGCTGATCTCTGCCTGGTGAGTCTTCCTTCGCTTCTCCCCAGCTACCTCCCCCATGGGCCAGCCATGCTTGCCTGACTTCCCAGCAGTCCCCATGGCTGGGCCCACTTGCCTGCCTTCCCCACTCCCTTCCACGCAGCCTGCAGCCAAGCCATGTTTTCCTGCATTCCCTGATCCCTCCTACATGGTCCCGCTATGATTTCCTGCCTTCTTTGTGGGGAAGGCAAGCGGCTGGACTGCCACTGCCTTTCATTGTGGTACATGGAGTGAGACTGAGCTCCTCCTGCCATCTCTTATCTTTCCCCTTCTCTTCTTCTCTTTGTGGGCAGAAGATTTTTCCTTACCCACCACCGCCCTCACTTTCCCCAAATTCCCCAAGCATTTCTCACCATTTTCTCACCATCGTGTGCAGGGAAATGAAAGTTTGTGTGGGGCTAAAAAAAAGTTCAATCAATCAATTCCAACTTCTCACAAAAGAAAAAGATGTTGTGAAGTTGGGATTGATTGAGTGAATTATTTTTCTTAGTCTCACAAACTTTTCTTTCCCTGTACCCGATGGTGAGAAATGCGATGGAACTGTAAATCAGGTAGGCAAAGAAATGATTGGGAGAAGCGAGGGCATCTAGGCAGTGGTAGGTGGGAAAAGCTCTGTGGCATGGGACTGCAATGGCAAAACAGACAACAGAGTGGCTGGTGTGAGGTAAGGAGGAACAAAACAGCCCCATTGCGCTCTGCCCCTTCCTGCCACCAAGCACACCGAGCTGTGTGTGGACATTCCTTTGCCCATGCTGTTTCCTGCCATTTCCTGTGCTGTCTGGAAGGCATGCTGCTCATACATGGTGCTTCCCA
Organism: Pseudoxenodon macrops; assembly: GCA_032467955.1. Classification (NCBI taxonomy): domain Eukaryota; kingdom Metazoa; phylum Chordata; class Lepidosauria; order Squamata; family Pseudoxenodontidae; genus Pseudoxenodon; species Pseudoxenodon macrops. Next base: position 77,131 of record JANHFT010002320.1, read on the forward strand.
GCACTTCCCACCCCTTTTTCTATTTTATATGACTATGAAATCTCTTTGGAGCATTTTGTTTTCTTACCTGTTCATAGTTTAAAACCAAACAAGGAAGACAAAGAGCACACAACTTATCATAAATACCTTTAGTAGTTTAAAATTATATTGGATCAGATAAAAACAAACCCATTAAGTACCATACATTTATGAATATGCCAAGTTCCATCATCATCAGACTAAAAGTAATTCTTGGTTTTCTAGTGTAAACATCTTGTAGCTAATAAATATTATTGAGTCTTAGTTCAGAGGGTTGGCGACAAGTTGCTTTTTCAATTGAAAAGTTACCAGAAAATTGAAAAAGAGAAAGAGAGAAATTAATTTACTTCTAATCTCAGACTACTTGGATCTGATTTCTTGAGGCACAAAACAATCTTGTTATTTTCATTGAATTGCTATTTCTACCCATTTACCGGAAACAGACATGAAATCAACAGCCTTATAACCAGAGGTAGGTTCCTACCTGTTCTATTTAGTTCTATAGAGTAGGTAGTAACTCCACGATGATGTCACGGAGCCGGTTCCTTCGGTGTCTCCGTGAGTGCCGCCATTTTGGATTTTGTTTCTATACATGTGTGGAAGCTACCGTGTTTCCCCGAAAATAAGACAGGGTCTTATTTTCTTTTGAACCCCCAAATATGGCTGTGGTCTTATTATCG
>JANHFT010002320.1:88822-110869 GCA_032467955.1 Pseudoxenodon macrops
ACCCACTCTGCCCCACCCCCACTCTGTCCAGCTGCCCTATATATTGCCTACACCATGTGGCCAAGCTAATCTCCTCGCCTCCGTGCATTGTCCGTTCTGCTCACCAAAGGTAAGCATGCTGCCCGCTCACCCTTCACCTCGGGTACGGACCCAGGGAAGTGCCATTCCCCACTCAGTCACATGACTGCCCACCAAGCCACACCCAGTAATAGAAAATTTTGAATCCCACCACTGATTTCAAGATCTCATTAAAATGAGTAAAAAAAATTGAGTTCTAGAAAGCATTGCATTTTTGCAACATGAAGACAAAATATTTCTTTATTGTGTTGCGGTATTATTCTGCTGCTTCTTTTTCTTTTTCTTTTCCTTTCCCTGGAATAGTGGACATTTTGCCCTGCACTTGTCCTTGAAGCTAAGTGACTGTTGCTTTTTAATGTAACTGATGTCTCTGCAACTGTCTTTCAATATTTCTTATAGGTATTCTATAGGACTTACTTTGTGATGGAATATAAGTTTTCATCTTTGACCTAACATCAGAGGTGGGTTCCTACCGGTTCAGTCCAGTTCTATCGAGTAGGTAGTAGGCCGCTGGTGATGTCACAGAGCCAGTTCTGCTCCGTGGGTGTCACCATCTTTTTTTTGAAATTTTTTTTTGAAAAAACTTTTTGAATTTTGTTTAGGTTTTTTTTCTTCTTTGCATGCGTAGAAGCCACGTTTCTGGCACTGCTCATGCATCGCCATCTTGTTTTTGGCCTTTTTTGAGGGGAATGTTTTGAGGTATTTTTGTACTGCACATGTGCGCACCCACACAGCGCGGCCACACGGCACTGGAGTCAGAGAACTAGCGGTGAGGTAAGTTAGAACCCACCCCTGCCTAACATCACTGATCACCAGTAAAACAAGAGTAAGTAAGTACTTTCTGTACTTACTTACTAAACCATATTAAAGGCTGGATAGCAATTACTCTTTTATTTCCCCTCCTACCATTTCACCTAAGCAGGACCTGCACTTTCTAAAAACATGTCTTTTAAAAAAGGCCCCCAAAAATCATATTCATGATACAATAACATCATTTGAGGCACTTTTGTCTGCTCATTGTGTAAGGATTCCAAAAAAATTATTCCATCTGAAGTGTCCCTTTTTTCTAGTTTACATTTCAAAAAACCATTAAAAAATCATGTCATAATAATTGGGCAATTTGGCACCGGAAAAAGGACCTAATTAAGTTTCAAATTATATATCTGATCCCAGAGAGCGAGAATTACTAGGAGTTTGTACACATTGTTTTGCAAAATAAACTCACGTTATTTTGCAAAACATCCCTTCTGGCTTCATTCCCTGTCTTACATGGAATATCCTATCAATTTTCTTCAGTCTTTCAAAGGTTTCTTTTTGTTGCAACTCTCCTGTTTCTTGATTTTTGAGATTGTAAGTGTAAAGTCCCCCAAAAAACATTTTTGAGCAAATAAGTCCTGACATGTATATATTTTACATATATTACCTACATTTTACATATTTTATTTGTATTTTGTTCATTTTTCCCACTTTAATGGATATTTGGCTATATGGAACACTTCTTCTCCACTTAAATGTATGCTTTACTATATTCATTAGAGTTGATGTTCTTGTTTTCCATCTTAAGAATTTTTTGCACAGAGACAGTATAGTTTAGTTTTAGAAATACATATATCTTTAAGAATTTTTGATTCTTAAACATGATAAATATTTAATATTTCAGTGAAATATGAACTTTTAAAAGTTCAGTTTTAGCTTGCTTGTGGTTAACCTTGACATGCTAGTTATAGATATTGATGTCCTTGATTGCCTTATTATTAAAGGAATGGAAGGAATGCATGACATATTGCTACCCCAAAGATCCCTTCCTATCTCTTTTCTGAACTCTCACATCAATTTAAGCCAAAACCATATTTAAACAATTTCAAAACTATATTTAGTATAGAAATTCATTGAATTTTGAATTATCCCTTTCAACTATTTTGGGATATAATCATATCCTGGATTACAAAAAAGAGATGTCAATTATTTCAATAAGCCAAGTCCATAATTTATGTTGATCAATAACCAGTTCCATCATTTAACATGCCTTTTCAAAATAACACGAAGCCAATCCAAAATCCAGTTCTAAGTGTTTACAAGAAAAAACAGCTCTTATTCTTTCTTATACCAGACTTTTCCAGGGCTGTCTTAATAGTCAAATTAGCCGCTAATGTGAGTCTTTTGAACCTTTTTTTTTTAACTTTTCAAGATCATTTCTTTGGAGATAACTTTTAGGCAATACTCAAGCTTAATCTCACCTAGTCACACACTGTTCCTCTACTTGCTCCTGCACTGTCTTTATTGCTTCAGCTGCCCCAGCCTTGTGGCAGCCATGATCACTACTGCTGCTCCTCGCCTTTGGGTTAAGAGAGCATTGGATGGAACAGGAGAGTTGCTGCTCTCCGCTACCTCCCGGGCATCCCTCTGTCCTTTGCCTCCCATCCAGGGTGACTTTGGCCCCTTTAGGAGCTCTCCGATGTGGGAGAGTTCAGTCCAGGATCTGCAATCCTTGCTGTTGATGTTGCTGTGACCCTGCAAATCTACACCATTCTGACAGATGGCAGTCCAGTCTCTTCTTGAAAGTTTCCAGTGATGAAGCTCCCACAACTTCTTAAGGCAAGCTGTTCCATTGGTTGATTGATCTCACTGTCAGAGTATTCCTCATTATTTCTAAGTTGAATATTGCCGTGATCAGTTTCCTTCCATTATACCTTATCTGGCCTTTGGGTACTTTGGAAAACAGGTTGACCCCCCTCCTCTCTGTGACAGTCCCTCAAATATGGAACATTGCTATCATGTCTCCCCTGGTGACCAAACCTGGATGCAGTACTTTAGGTGTGGTCTAACTAAGGCTATATAGAATGGTATAAGTATCTCATTTTATCTTGATTGTATCCCTCCGTTAATGCAATTTAGGATTGCATTGGCTTTTTTGGCTGCCGCTACACACTATTGGGTCATATTTAATTGGTTGTCCACTAAGACTCCAAGATCCCTCTTACAGTTACTGCTATTAAGCCTGGTATTACCCAGTTTATATGTATAAATTTTGGATTTTCTTGCCTAAGTGCAAGACTTTACTTTTCATATCAAATCAGATCATATTTATATCTCCATAGATATATATATATTTCCTGTAATCAGGGCCAGCTTTCTTGCCTAGTCTTACATATATCCTTTATGAAGACACAGAATGCAAACCTTTTCTTTCAGAAGGGTAAAAGACTGTTATCAATAAATAATATAAAATGATACGTGTTTTTCATAAATACAAGAGAAAGTTCACTATTGCATAGTGCAGACAACCCAATTTCTGTTTCTTGAACAATGAAGTTAAAATGAGAATCTCTTTCTAAATTAAGTTTATTCTAGCTGTAATTTTAAAACAAATTCACACATACTTTATTCTATCACAGCAAGGCATATAATAAGGTCACTGAAGTAACAATTATTTTGACATTTCAAAGTTATTTCAATACCTTCAAATTGGTTTGTTTTCATTCATTGATTTTTCAGTGAATTACACAACACATAGGGATATTCTACAACTTGAAAACCGATCCAAAGAAAATGAATCAGCATCTGATACCATTTTGAAGAAAGTTTATAGGACCATTAGAAATTCACACTGTAATAATGCCTAATCAGAAATGTATTTTTCACTCTGAAATCATGAGATAACAAACCAGAATTAATTTAACAAAAATTTTGTTTCAGCTTTTTGACAAGTGGTCAATATAAGATAACAGTATCTTACCCTATCAATAATCACTTTAGTTTTCTTTTGATAAGTAAATAGATTCTTGCTTGTGTTTCTGTAAATCTTTTGATTAATTTATTGAAAATGCTTATGATTAATTTCATGTCATTTTGATCTTAATTAAAAATTATCTATAGTTTTCCCTTTTATTTGAATAATTTTCCTAACTTATATGCCAGATGTTCTTACCAGCAATCCACACATACATATCCATATGTATACACACACACACGTTTGTGTGTGTGCGCACACACACACACACACATAGTCATATGAAAAAGAAAGTACACTCTTTTTGAGTTCTATGGTTTTACATATCAGGCATAGTAAAAATAATTTGCCTTAACAGTTCATAAAAGTAGGCAAATATAACCTCAGATGAACTACAACATATGAAATATTATACCATGTTATGATTTATTTTACAAAAGGAAAGCTAAAATAGAGAAGCCATATTCTATTCCAACTTATTGACTCATCTGACAACATTCATGCATATGTTTTTAACTGTTTTATTGTTTGTATATTTTGTGGAGCATTCAGAGTCTCCCTAGATATTGTCCATCACCACCCAGTACATTAATTTAGTGACAAATTGTCTGCAAGAGTGTTTCATCCACTGCAAGTAGTACTTATATTAATAGGGTAGAAGTGCAACTTGAACTCCCAATTTTATAAGGATTACAAGGGGGGGTGTTATACGGTCAATTTCTGTCAGAATTATGACTAGTTTTTATATTGGTAAAGCTGTCTGTGTCTATGTTGGGGATAGAATGGAAGGACAGATGATTATTAGTGCTATTAAAATCCCCATTCCTACAAAAATGGGCACAAATACTAATACTAAAATCCAACCATTTTGCTACCAGATATCAGGATCCAAATTATTTTGGAGGTATTTGGGCTCAGGATTGTGCTAGGAAAAGATAAGCTAAATTACATGTGTGAGGCCATCTTAGATTTTGTGGAAGAATGCTCAAAAGTCATTTCTAAATTTGTGTGTGATTATTTAGATAATAGATAGAACATGTGGTGGTGATGCTTATCTTCCAAATGTGGCTGGTATGATTTATGGAATTGTTTTTTCAAAGAAGCAAAGGCCACCAAGATGGTTTTGCTTTTGCAAACAAAAAACATCTGTCTTCCTTGTATCATTATGTGTCTTAGTTTGCCCTTAGGCAATATAACTTTTATATCTGAATTACAATTGCAAATGTCAAGGAATGGAAAAAAGAGATGAAAGCATCCTTCATAAAGATGGTCTTAAGATAAAGCAGTTAATCTGATTTTTTAAAGAATCAAAGTTCCATTAACAGTCTAAATGTTACAGTAAATAAATAGTTGGATATAAATCTTCTGAGTATTTCATCAGTTTTTTCAAAGCAATGTTTCTTCTGTGAGATCTGCTTTGGAAATTGGTCTAATAATAAATAATTAGATTCTGGTTATGACTTATGTGCCGTCTCTTTAAAAAGTAATGTAGTTAACTGTCTACCAGCAACAATGTATTATATATATATATATATTACATTGCTTCCTTCTAAAAATATGATGGATAACATCAGATATAATTCCAGTGGAAATCAACATAGTGAACTAGGATTTTTAATTAGATGTCCTTTGCTAAGAAAAAGCTGCTGTCATCTGAAAGTCCCACATAGTTTTGTTTCATATTTTTTCTTCCTCTACAAGACCCAGTTTTGTGTAATGGTTAAGACATCAGCTAGAAATCGGGAGACCATGAGTTTTAATCCTGCTTTAGACACAAAGCCAATTAGTGATTTTGGACCAGTCACTTTCTCTTAGCCTAGGAGGGAGGCCACGGCAAACCGCTTGTTAAAAACCTTATCAAAAAAAATTCAGGAACTTGTTCAGGCCCTTTGCTAGAATTGTACATGATTGAACAGGAAAAAAATCCTTCCTCTTTTCAATTTAAGACAATAAAATGTAGCCCCAAAAGAAAACATGAGAACATAGTTTCTGTTTTTTTTCCTTTTTATGCCATTTTACATACTTAATTGTGATAAAACTGTACTTCTAAGCTTTTCAGTGGTTGGCAAATTCCCTCTAAATTTAGAATTTGGAACAAGATCTTTTGGAAGAAAACCTTTTAACAGAATATTGGCAGTTATAATACATCCGTAACAGCTGTTGTAATTTGCTATATTTTTTATGCTACATCATAAAGAGAAGATCATAACTCTCATAGCCTAATGCAATGGGCATATTCTTTCTTTTCCTATGGTGGACTGCCAATTAAAAAGAATGAGTAATAAGAGAGTGTACTCTTTTTTGAGCAGCCAATTTTGAGAACCATTCATTTTCTTTTATCCTTCAGCATAATTCCAGGGATTTGAAAGATAAGAGTAAGGCATATATCATTTCAGAATATTATTATCATGTAGTTTTAGCATTATAAAATTTCTGCTCTTTTTTATAGAGAGGGAAAAATATATTGGAGGTGGAAGAGTTCCATTTTCTTGCTGTTTGTTTTATCACTTCAGATATGACCTTGTATAATTAAATATATGTATTTAAAAAATAAAGAGACATGGCACTGGTATAGACAGTAGAATTTGTTATATTAAATTGTTTCAAAATACATTATAAATACCAGGCAGCATAATATGGGCCAAAGAGTGTGATGGATACCACTCAGTGTTTCCACCACAATTCATTCTGTTTGCTTTTCACACTCAGATCAGAGTACATTACTGGGACTCTAAGTAGCTCTGAATTATTTTTAACATAAAAAAGGGAGCTAATGGAAATGGAGGTAGACAGTAATACTTATCGCTTCATTTCTTTAAAAAAAAGAATTGTATGGTGTGCAGAAACATTGTCATGCTAAACTTTCATATTTAGTCTGAAGACTAATGTGAACTGGGATCAGTGATAGCAATGAGCCTTTTTTAAAGTCTGCCTTACTAAAATAATCAATTCAAAATAAAGCCTTCTACCAAGTTCATCAAAATCCTTTTATTTTCTTAAATTCATTTTTTAAGTTGTTGATACAGAATGAACAGTGAAGATTTTTTATGAATCTGTAGCACATCCCATTGGATTGGTGTAATTATACTAGATATAATGCAGTTAAGCTCTTTAATTAAGTTGCATTAGAACATTTAATCATCCCATTGTATTAGAGTATGACTATGTTTCTGAGTGTCATAAACTCAACTTTTATGTGAAATATCATGCCTTTACCACTTCCGTTACCAGCATGGATAAAAGTTACATAGAGTTGGCTAAGATGGGTCAGCATAGAAGAAGACCCTAAAATACAACATGGGCTAATGTTTTCCCTAGGGCTGCCTTGATAGAACAGATAGAACTGAGTAAAGAACAGGAAGCTTCATTTTGCACATTGTATGTGCAAAAACTGATTGAAAGGGCAATCTTTCTACAATGTCAGTGAAGGAACAGCATTGTCCATTTTAATAGAAGGCAATAGTCTAGATTAAATATTGCCAAACAGGGTATGAAATACCTATTTCTCTTTCTCCAAATCTACATGCTACCTGATGAAACCACATCATTTTGTCTTTTAGTAGTGCTAGTCTATGCTATCCTCTCCTTTCCGTTCTCTCTTCCTCAAAGAACCAAGGTTGTTAAGACTTAACTTTTCCATTTATATTCTGTATTCTGAATGTAGCTTTCCATGGCATTTTAATTTTAATTTTAATCATAACAGCTTTATATTAATAGAACCAATCGTAGCATTTAATCATGTCATTGTTCTTGGAATGCAAGCACATTGCTTCTAGATTTATAAGTACTTTTGGCATGAAGTACCTTTTCTGTATAAAATATGACTTCACAGATTGGCTTTCTTGCAGTCTATTATTTTACTACACTGTCATCTTATAAGTAATATTGTAACCCTGGAAGATTCAATAGTGGATTTTTTTCAAAAGTAGCTTTTTATTTTATTATAATAGCTGGAACTGTGGAACCTTGATAACTACGTATTATTCAGTGGATACTGAAAAGTATGTTCCCAATAGTCAGAAAAAAAGAGGGGGGAAATCAAATTTACTAGGATGTAAATGTTCATCATATTGGCAAAGACTATGTGAAGCAATTCATTTTGAAGACCCCTAGATGAAGAAGAACAAATTAACTGGCACTCTGCAGAGCAAACAAGAAAACCTGAAACCATCCTTCTCCTGGTCCGTGGAAAAGTTGTCTGTCACAAAACCAGCCCCTGGTGCCAAAAAGATTGGGACTGCAGCTCTAAGAGGATGAAGTTGGAAGACTTCATTTTTTGCATCATTTATAGACACAGTATATAACTCCTTTACACAAAGTTGGCCTTTCCAGCTTGTGTTCTTTACAGGTGGAAGAAGGGCTTTTTTTAAATTATTGTTTTGCTTGATTTTTTTCTCTTCTGATTGATTGATTGCATATTTTACCGGTTACAGCAAAAGTAATATTGAAGAAAGCTTTCTGGGTGATCTTTATCTGAAGTTGGTAATAGTTAAAATAGTCTTGGTGAGAAAAACAAGAAAACAGTTTCAGTGCATTGTATAATTTATCAATAATCTAATCCCAAAACCACACTATATAAATCTATTGTTTGTTGACAGGAATTACAACATGAAAAATGGTGTACTTAAACATTTTAGATTATGTTCTTATTTTGTTAATGCCATAAAGAAGATAGTGTGCCTTCAAAATAGACTTCAAAATATGTGGTTAGCCCTGTTCTTTTTGGGTACTGCTGCTTATTCTGCTCAACAAGGCTCAGGAACTGTTTGATGACCACACAAGGCAGGAACAACTCATTCTATCTGGTTTTGAAAGTGTCTCAGCAACTCTACTTATTTTAATAATTCTTGCTTCTGAATAAGAAGTGGTGAAATTCATTAACAATATATCAGCATTAAACAATATGTAATAAATTTTATGGAGTTTGTTTTCTCAAGGTTTTATAGCAGAGAACAAGTTTAGACTGCACTTCTCATAATTCAGTTTGGCATCTTTAGCTCTATTTCATCAGGGTAGAATTGTCATTCAAAAGTAGTCATGGTGACCTCCTATGATTATGAATAACTTCCAATCTAAATGCTTATAGGGATTTCCACACTGTTAATGTCTTTAAAAAACATTTTTAAAATTCTTGTCTTGTTTAGCAATTCACCATGTTTTTAGTAAGATTATAGCCAAGCTATCAAAAAAGAAATCTAAAGGGTAAAAAGGAGAAAAAAAGCCTTAAGATAACTTTCCAGGTCTTTAACTTTGACTCTTTGTAGCATACAGTAATGTTAACCAATGGAAAGAGTTAGAATCAATCTTGTGTTCATCTAGGTACAGTATATTCTTTGTCTGTTTAAACAGAAGGAATTCGACATTACAAGAAGTAGGATAGTCACAAATGTACTATTCAGTGTCCCAAATGTCTTTTTAAGTTAATCCCATTGATTTTTCTTATGCCATATTTTCAAGGTAAGAAAAAGTAAAAATTGCATCAAGCATTTAGTATCTACTACTGGTATTATGAAAGAATCCTCATGTGGAACTCTTCCCTAAAAATATAGATGCTATTTTTTCCTTATTTGTCTTGTTCCGGTGACAGAAGGCAGATATTTTTAAAATAGATCTGGCCTAATAATGAGTATCTAGTACTCTTTGTGTTTTTTACTTGATTAAGCTTCCCTCCTCCTCCTCAGTTTTTGGGGGTGACTACATTGTAAAGAGCCATTATATTATGCAATGCTCTGAGCAATTTCTTTCTTTAGAATAAAAGTGTGACATTACATGTTAATACCAGTACATAATACCAGTTAATACCAATACTATTGCATAATACTATATTAAGTGCCCAAACTCTTATTGAGCATAAACATTCCATCCCTGTATTTGAAAGAATACAAAATAATAGAAACATTGTCATAATATATCTTTGGTCCTCTGGTTACAGTTAATGATGTCAGCTTCTTTTCAAAAACCCAGCTCATATTTTTAATTTTCATACACCTGTTCTTGGACACTAGGGAAAGTCTGTGTGGAATTTGGAACTCTTGGGGAGTGGAGAAATGTTTTTATTATTGTATGTCACACTGACAGCTAAAAATGACTGTTAGACTTCAGAAATAGAGTCGAAGGAAAGTATTTGCAGATTATATTAGCATAGAACTGGGAACAAAAATATGTGGAAGAAACAATAGAAGTATTGTAATGGTTGCTATGAAAAAAACCTTCCATTATTCTGAATAACAATCTTAAAAGGAAAGTGAAGCTTCCTTTTAAATAAATAAAGGTTTATTTAAATAGGATAATTTAGGGACACTTTTTACTATTCTTGATTTTTATTCTATCCATATATGAAAAGGAAAGGGAAAATAAATACATTATTTTCTTTTTAGAAACCATCTGAGTTTTATTTTTCCTACTGCTTTTTAAACATCCATGCCTTCCTCACTTTCTTTTTATAACATATATACATTCTAGGCAAAAATACAGTGACATGCAGAACAAAATCAAGGTATAATTACAACTTTGAGTTATATACAAAAAGGACCAATTGTCTGTATGCTATAATGTACTTAATTTTATTAGTATTTACATATATTTAAACAGTGTAGGATTTTTTTTCAATATTTAAGTTTAAGCAAAATGCATTTTGGGAACTGATTCTAATATTAATGCACTTAGTTTGTGGTTTTTTAAACTATTTAAAATGCATGTAGTCACAGAAAAATGTTAATCATAACAATTCTTATTCAATGCAGTATGAAAAGATTTTTGATTGAAGCTCATTAAGTTTAATCAATGCCATTTAAGGCTGTTCTTGTTCATAAAAAGAACTCATTTCTAAGGCCATGGAAAACATCATAACCTGAATAAAATTTTAAATTTTTTTTCTTTTTTCAATAATGTGCCATTGTTTCTGGCATCAGTAACATTGCAACTAGAAGGCTAATTATAGTACAATTCATAACTACAGGGGGTGAATCCCAACATACTAGGCAGTATGCCATTTCAGATGTTCTTGTCATTAATTTTTCCTCCGGTAATTCCCCTGCATGTTCACATTGTAATATTTTATATAATTTCCAAAGTAATTTATTAACTGAATTGGATTACAATATTCAAATGTACAAGAAGGATTTATAAAGCAACAAAATTGATGCCGAAGGTACTTTTTAGAAGAAGATGGAAAACATAATACTTTATTTGGCCAAGTATGCACAAGGAATTTGTCTCCAGTGCAGAGGCTTTAAGTGTGCATGCAAAGCAACAGAGTAATAATAACCCTAATAATACTAACAAGGGGGCTGGTAAAGAAGATAAGGATAAAAATAATGCTGTAGCCATACAACATGGATAAATGTGCATAGACATTAGAAGTTCTGTGAGATATTATTGGTAGGTATCCAGCAGAGTGATGGCATGAGGAAAGAAACTGTCCCTGTGTCTAGTTGTTTTGTCATGCAATGCTTTGTTGCAGTATCCTGAAGGAGAGGAGTTAAAACAGTTTATCACCAGGATATGGATATCTTCTCAGCCCTCCTTCTAACCTACCGGTACATAATATCAGGTCTACTATGGAAGACAGGCTGGTTGCAATGGTTCTTTTTGCAATCCTAACTATCAGTTGGAATTTGAACCTGTCCTGTTGGTTGCTGTATCAAACCAAACAGTTATAAAAGTAAAATGACAGACTCAGTAATTCCTCTGTAAAACTGTATCAACAGCTCTTGGGCCAATAATAAAATAAAATACTTTTTTAAGCACGTTTTTGTTTATTTTGAGCCTCTCTAATTCTATTCATGCTCCATATTTTCACCAGGCAAAGGAACAGAATTGAAATCTGATTCACACATTATTCTAATTCATGTTGTGGTTAGTTGATTAGTTTGTGGCATAGTGAAATACCAATCCAGCCTCTATACTTTTCAAATCCGTGGTTAAGATGAAGCACTGAGTATATCTTAAGTGTGTATGTTTCAAATCGAATGCTTTACAGATTGTGTTAAAGAGTTAGGAGGACATAATTATACAATTTCCTATATTTTTTATTAATATTGATATGGAAAAAACTTTAATGGTTCCACTTTTCAGGCATCCTGTTCTATGTCTGCATATAGTTTAAAAAGCATCTCAAAGTTTTGAGCTCTCTAACCTTTTCAAACTAAAATATTACTGGAGAACTTACAATGTTCTGAATCACTCCTTTTCTCTCTCTCTGTGATAAATATTTGGCTAACCTCACAGCAGAGCTTTGATTACGGGACTGAGATGATCTGTTCCTTACATAGCTTCTAGTTTTGCCAGGAAGAAAAGATCAGAAATGTGTGGTACATCTAAATACCCAAGGACACTGTCAGAACTCTTCCCTTCCTTTCCCCATTGCTGCTTCTAAAATTGTTTTGCAGGGAGGTTGATCAGCAATCTTTTAAGTTAATTGAATATGAATTTGTTGTGTACATGGTTTGGGTGGTAAAAAGATTATTATTTTATATATAATTATTTATTATTGTGATATGTAGCTGAAGCTCTACCAGAACAGCAAACACTATCAAATAAATGGAACTCAGTTAAGTGGCTGGAAGTTCATAGTCTGTAAGAAATTAACTTGATACAGTACATGTAAAATTATAATAATAGCTGAATTATTTGAATTTATTCCTCTCTAAAGAATATTTGTTTCAAAGCTGCTTTTTTGAAAAGATAATGATAGAAAAAATAGATTGGACTAGAAATAAGCTTAATTCAATGTTTGGTAAATTTTGAGATAGGTGAGTCTATATTTCAGTTATGCTCTCATTCCATTTATTTAACATTGACTTTGTTTCAGCTGATAATATTGAACAGAATAATCTAACTTCATTCCACAGCAGAAATATAAAAGGTTAATCTCAACAGATGCTGTTTGTATGTACTGCAAATGTGGGCACCTTGCTGAGTGCAGCTGGCTGGGGATATCTTTGTCAATTAAAACAACCTTTGTGTGAGTAGTTGACATTTTGATAGACAGTTCTGTGACTTTATAATTGCAAAGAAATCTCTTTATATAATATTTAAGTAATCTATTTTACTCAGTTAAACAGTAAATTGAAACTAATCATCATTGAAAGTCCCTTTATATATAATATTTGCACTGCATTACATTTATTAAACTGTTTCTGTCAAGTTAGAGGGGGTTGGACTAGAAAACCTCCAAGGTCCCTTCCAACTCTGTTATTCTAATCTATTCTAAAGTCTAGCAAAGGGTTATGAGCATTCAACAATTAATCAATGTTTAAAGCAGGAACAAATGAAACAATAAGTTCAAAAAGTGAAAGTTATTATCTAGGCATGCTTAAGAAAATGAAATTGCTAACATGAAGATGTATACATGTATATACTTTGATCGTTTCCAAATGGAATTGGAATCTTGAATACCCTCCCTCCCTTCCCAACTGAGTCCACATTCATCCAAAACTCTTCTTGGGTGATTTCTAAATACTCCCATTTACAACCAAGGAGCAGCAGTAAGAACCAGCTTTGGCAGTAAAATCAGCAGATCATTGGAAAGAGAAAAAAGAACCTCTTTATATGCAGTAGTCATCTTGATGCTTTGATTTGTGTAGTATTCATAGCTTTTGCAGAATTTTATTGTGCTACCAGAATTCCTGATCTATACAAAATGTAATGGTCTTCTTGATAATATTAATGTCATCCAGTATGAGGTCTAATATTTGTGGACTCTTGTCCTCTTCTTTTCTTGCTACAAAAAGCCTTTTTTTGTTCTTTAGAAATCCATCAAGAATAATAATTGGTTGGATTCAACTACAAACAAACCATCATATTCCCTGTCCAATGAAATATAACAGTGTGATTTCAAGAATAGTAGTGAAAATATTGGTGTACCAATGCTAATTTAACAAAACTGCAATAAAGGGCCTTTGGGAAAACTGTGTGTTTGGAGTCTATTCATGCATACTATTAAATACAGATAAACAGAATAGTTCAGGCTATTATAGGTCTCTTGTCCCTATTATTTCAATTATACTGTTGTATTCTATATAAAATACTGATATATTCTGATATATTAGAGTAAATCTACCAAATAATCATTATATTAATTATATGCTAGTATGGGCAGCATACCATCAAGTACAGGATGAGAAGTTTAAATTTCTGCCTATTGTTTTATTTCTGAAACACTTAAATTAGATGTTAGCTAAGATTGGAAAAAGCTTCCCTTGGCATCTGCTCATAATCTACACATGGTTATAATTTTGAAGAATGTGACATACATTAACAGACATTAATACTCTTAGAAAAGGAAAATTAAATCACACCATTTTACATGGAACAGTGCTGAATTTGAATGCTTCCTTGAAAGTAGAGTTTATCTTCTCTTATATTACTGGGAAAAAGAGACATGAAAATTTAAAGTTACTATAGTGTCAAAGTGAACAGCAGTGGTTGGAACTAAAAGGTGAGGGACTTTATTCTGTCCTCACAAAATTCTTTTTATCCTTTATTAAACTACCTGAGTGACTGATTTTGTTGATTTTTTTTGTCTGAATCTGCTGCCAATAAAAGTGCTAAGAAGTATATACAGTGCTGTGTTTTTCAAGATGAATGATTTTTTAATTGAATTTTAAAAGGATTAAAATTTTAAATTGAAAACACTGCAGAAAAAGATTAAGATTGCAATTTTAGTAGCTGTTTGTGTACTTTCACTACACTACTCAATAACTATTGAGTTATTTAGTACTATTTAGTTATTGATGTTCATAGTTACTGGAAACAAAGTTCCTGACCATCAACCCAATACAGCACAACCAACACAAACCCTAAAAAGAATTACATTGCCATACATCAATAATACCTCAGAAACCACCAACAGATTACTACAACCACATGGAATCAGCATAGCACACATGCCAACTAAAGTCCTTCAAAACATCCTAAGCAGATCAAAAGACCCAACAACCCCAGAAAAAAAAACCAGGAGACATCTGCAACAAAGTGTAATAGCAATAGCACTTACACTTATATACCACTTCACAGTGCTTTTACAGCCCTCTCTAAGTGGTTTACAGAGTCAGCATATTGCCCCCAACAATCTGGGTCCTCATTTTACGAATCTCAGAAGGATAGAAGGCTGAATCAACCTTGAGCCTAGTGAGATTCGAACTTGCTGCAGTACTGTATTCTAACCACTGCACCATCACAGTAAGGACTGCAACAACCACTATGTAGGACAAATAGGCAGAAGACTGGTAGAATGCATCCACAACATATTGACAGATTTAACCACAGTTTCAATTGGGAAAATGTGGCCATCTTGGACCAAGCCCACTCCAAAAATACCAGGGAACTTCTAGAAGCCTAGCACTCCGACAAATCGGACATCAATAGACACATAGACATTAACAACATCTATAGACTATGCAAAAGAGACTTATCACCCAGCCCACAAAGGAATAAAGACCCTAGGACTTCACCAGCAATCAACACCCAGATCAGCATAGATTAACTCCAAGGTTAACATCAGACCAACAATCAAGAAAATGCCAAAGAAGCCAACAGAAAACAACCCATTCAAAGAATCTCTAAGACCACTCCGACCAACACTGAGAGGCAAGCCACTAGAACGTAAACTGACCGCAAACTGCAATCCTTACTAGCACTGATTATGTTACTTCCTTACATTTGGGTAATGAAACATCTGCAAAAAAAATAAGCAAGCTCAGAAGTTTTCTGTACTTAAATACTTTCAAGAAAGTAAGTTCGATGTAGTTGTTAAGGCATCAGGCTAAAGACAGGAGACTGTGAGTTCTAGCTCCACCTTAGGCAAAATGTGCTGGCCTTGGACCAGTTACTTTCTCTCAGCTGTAAGAAAGACAAACCATTTCTGAAACCTTGCCAAGAAAACTTCAGGGACTTATCTAGGTAAAACAACATTTCAACACTGACTTGAAGGCATGCATATAGAAATACTTTCAATTATGTTCCTTGTAATACTTTTTTTCCAGTGGCTGAAGAATTGGGCAAACATTGCTTATTAATTTCTTCTCAATAACAAGATTTTATTTTACAGACTATACAAATCTTTGATTTCATAATTCTTTTTTACTTTTTACTTTTTCACAGGGTACATTACTAACTCACCAGAAATTGTAATCAGAAAGGTCAGGATTCCATGTTGCACAAATAAAAGCCCTTTCATTTAATGGCTGTTTCTTCTTTCTGTTTTCATAAATAAAACTCTGGAGGGTCGGAGAATCCTTTAGAGAGAATTTTGAAGCTGCTTGAAATCTTCATTCTATTGGCAAAATTACCGTAGTTTCTTGTAACAGAAATAACAATAGGATTTTGTCTTAAACTTATATTAATAATAAATATTTATATTAATAATGAAAGCTGTAAAGGGGGGTACTGTATAAGATATCTCAGTAGCACTTTGCTGGTCCCCACTTAAAAGTTTATTATTGCAACTCATTGTCCCAAGACAATCTCCTGCCTTACATCATAAGAACCTAAAAGCTGCATGACAAATTAAAGACTTATGAAATAATTCTGGATCATTTCCAGACATATATTCACATTATATATAGATAGAATAGAATAGAATAACAGAGTTGGAAGGGACCCTGGAGGTCTTCTAGTCCAATCCCCTGCCTAGGCAGGAAACCCTACACCATTTCAGACAAATGGTTATCTAACTTCTTTTTAAAAACTTTCAGTGTTGGAGCATTCACAACATCTGGAGGCAAGTTGTTCTACTGATTAATTGTTCTAACTGTCAGGAAATTTCTCCTTAGTTCTAAGGTGCTTCTCTCCTTGATTTGTTTCTACCTATTGCTTCTTGTCCTACTCTCAGGTGCTCTGGAGAATAGTTTGACTCCCTCTTCTTTTTGGCAACCCCTGAGATATTGGAACTTTGTTGCTCTTTTCTGCACTCTTTCTAGAGTCTCAACATCTTTTTTACATTGTGGCGACCAAAACTGAATGCAGTATTCCAAGTGTAGCCTTACCAAGGCATTATAAAGTAGTATTAATATCTAGATATCTATGATATCTATAATAGAATGCAAATATTTATAGATTGTCTAAAATGACTTGGGAAATAGCAATAGCCATAACACTTAGACGTATATACTGCCACATAGTTCTTTACAGCACTCTCTGGGCAGTTTACAATGTCAGCATATCGCTCTGAACAATTTGGGTCCTCATTTTACTGACCTCAGAAAGATGGAATAACAGAATTCAGAATAACATAATAGGAAGGGACCTTGGAGGTCTTCTAGTCCAACCTCCTACTCAAGCAGAAAAACCTATAACATTTCAGACACATAGTTATCCAATCTCTTCTTAAAAGGAAGGCTGAGTCAACCTTGAGTCCCATCAGAAATGAACTCCAGCTCCAGAGTTTGCTTGCAATATTGCATTCTAACCACTGTGTCACCAGGGCTCCTTCAGAAATGAATCTAAAACTTTCACTTTGTATGTCAATTCACCCACAACACAAACTAAGGGATCTTATCAGAGGTGGGTTCCTACCAGTTCTAACTGGTTCTTTAAAACTGGTAGTAACTTGGAATAGGTTCCTTCAGTGTCTCCATGGGTGCCACCATTTTGGATTTTGGATTCTATTTTTTGATTGCTCTGTACACATGCGCAAGGTGTCACTCTGAGCGAACTGACAGCAGAACAATTCACAACCAATCCCTGGATCTTATTGTAGATTTTGTAAAAGTCCTGTTTAAACTTACTTATTTTGTTTTCCATCCAGCTTCATTCTTCCCTTCAAAACTCTCAGTTGTACAATAATTCCATAGAAGGGGTGTATGTGAAAGAAAATGGAGAGTTGATAGCAGACCTGGACATTGTAAATTGGGCAATTTTGACCAATATATCTGTAAGCAAAGTGAGATGTGGTCATCTAGAAAAACAGGGATCCCTGGATTTCAATTTTATAATCCACCAGAAATCTATTGAAGAGATGAAAGTGCTGAACAAGGTGGGGAAAAGACAACATTTCACTTTTTCTGAAGCTCTTACCAAGGGAATTGGGTCAGGGATAGGTTTGAGATGCCACTTCAGTTCTTTAAGAGAGGCAGCAGCTTATTTGGTTAGATATTCAGATGTCCAAAAAGAATCGTGTCCTTCATTAGGAGAGAGAAAGAGAAATCTTTACTCCCATATAAAGTGATGTAGACTTCATCCATGGGAGCAACATCATTCATTTCACAAACTAGAGAATCCATCTGACCTTCTTTTAAATTATTTTGTAATTAAATTTAGATCTCAAGCCAAAAAAATTAGTGCATAAATATTGAAGAGGGAGATAAAGATGGAAGCAACATTCAGCCAAATCAATTTCATGAGCCCAAAAAATGTTTAGATAGCAAAATTTAAACTAGACATTTCAAACCCCTTGCTCTTTTGTCCCCATCCTTGATGTTAATTCATGACTTGTTTTCTGGATGTTGTCTCTGTTTAGCCCCTGCCTCCTTCCAGGTGTGTGGAAAGCTGCCGTCCTGGATTCATGAAGGTGGTTCAGGAAGGAAAGCCCATCTGCTGCTATGTCTGTCATCCTTGTGCAGAAGGAACCATCTCCACCTTGGAAGGTGGGTGGTATCGGAGGAAAAAAGCTGACATTTGAGAACAGCATTTGTATGTACATTTATTTCTTAGTAAACTATAAGAAGTTATTTTTGAGGCTAAACTGGAATAAAGATTAGAACAAGTATTACAAGAAACTAAAAGATGTAGGACAAATATTATGAGAGAGATGGGATCTCTGGCTCTTTATCAAGTTGCTACCTAATGACTTTGATTGGGTCTTTTGGAGAGGACATTCTTGCAATTGTCAATGAAGGGAACCATTTCTTGAGTAGCCATAGTTCATGGTTTCAAATTTCCTCAGAAGCCAAGAGGCAGGCAAATCTCTTTGAAGCTTCCAGAATCCAACTACCTCTCTCAGTGCCTCTTCCATTCTCTAGTTCTCCTTTCTATGTTCACAATCCAGATATGAGCACTCCAAAATTTTAGTCCTCATAGTGAACAGAAATGTAGATCTGATGAATTAATTGACATTTCAACTCCTGGATTAAATCCTGAATGGAGGAGAGGAGGGGATAAGATGGGATGGGATGGGAGGGGAGGGGAGGGGAGAGGAGAGGAGAGGAGAGGAGAGGAGAGGAGAGGAGAGGAGAGAAACATGTGAATCAACAATAAACCAAACTTTCTCCTTGCACCTATGGGAAGATGGCTCTTTTGCTATTGCTAAAAATGCAAGACATCTTCAACCCAGTGAACAATCAGTCATGCCATTATTATCTCACTTTTTGAATACTGCAATGTGGTCTACCTGGAGCTACTCTTGAAGAGCATTTGGATGCGATAATTAGTACAGAATGTAGTGATGTGGATAGTTCTGGAAGCCCCTAGGGTGACACTTGTAACATTGCTGTTGCATGAGCTGCACTGGTTGCCAATTTATTTCTGGATCCAATCCAATCTGTGGTCCTTATCTTTAAAGTTATTTATGGGATAGTAATAATAATAAACAATTGGACCTCTTTTTAGTCAACATATTTATTTACTGCCCATCTTGCAATTCAAGGCAATTATGACTGGCTTACAGTACGATTACTTATTTACTTTCAAAAGTTTCAGCAGTGGATTGATAAAATGATCCCTCCCTCCTGCCCACCCTCCCTACAAGTTCATTAATGAAAGGGTGATGTCAAAAATAATGAAAGAATGAAAAGAAAAGTTAAAATACGAAGAGGAAATTATTTTTGCTCTTCTAACTGGAGTGAAATGAAGTATATTAATTTCATCTACACAATCAGCAACATCAATAATTTGACTCAATCAATGGATTTGATTAAAGTAGATGCCGTACTTAATGGTAAATCTTGCTCTTCTTCTTTTCAGATGCACAAAAATGCACCAGATGTCGAGAAGATCAATATCCAAACATCAGACAGGTTCACTGTATTCCCAAGACCAATAGCTACCTTTCTTTTAAAGAAACTCTGGCAATCATTCTGGCTTCCATTGCCTTATTCATGTTTTTAATCACAGGCGTTGTTTTGGGAATCTTCATTAAATTTCTGGAAACTCCAATCATCAAAGCCAACAATCGGGACCTCTCCTACATCCTCCTCATCTCCCTCTTGCTTTCCTTTTTGATCTCCCTCCTCTTCATTGGTCGGCCAAACAAGCAAACCTGTCTTCTCCGACAAACAGCCTTCAACATCATCTTCTCCGTTGCCATTTCTTCAGTCTTGGCCAAAACTATCACAGTAGTGTTAGCTTTCTTGGCTACTAAACCAGGAAATAATATTCAGAGGTGGCTGGGGAAAAGCTTGGCCAATGCTATCATCTTTTCTTGCTCTGCTGTCCAAGTTGTCATCTGTAGCCTCTGGTTGGGTACTTCTCCTCCATTCCCTGACTCTGACATGCATTCCCAGTATGGAGAGATTATTTTGCAATGCAATGAAGGATCTGTCACCATGTTTTACTCTGCCCTTGTTTACATGGGCTTTCTGGCTATCATCTGCTTCACGCTGGCTTTCCTGGCCAGGAATCTGCCTGGGGTCTTCAATGAAGCCAAGCTAATCACCTTCAGCATGCTGGTCTTCTGCAGTGTTTGGGTGTCCTTTGTGCCCGCTTACCTGAGCACCAGGGGGAAGTACATGGTGGCTGTGCAAGTCTTCTCCATCTTGGCCTCCAGTATTGGGCTGTTGGGCTGCATCTTCATCCCCAAGTGCTACATTATACTTTTAAGACCTGATCTGAATACTAAAGATCATGTGATGTTAAAATAAAATGGAATGGTATGTCTATCTTTCAAAAGTCAGGGTTATTATTTGCTATCTTAATGTTCCTTAAAAAGTGCACACACAAAAAGTGTTACATCATTGTATTGAAGCCAGACTGAAATACAAAGGAGCAACTGGTGTTGAAAACTGGAGCAGAAAAGTGATTCTGATAGATGTTTTGGGGTTATCACAGATAATCTGGGATGTTTCCATCCAATATTTTAATTCATCATTAAGTAGTTTTTAGTGGAAAATATTATTTTTGGAGTTGTTTTTTAAAGTATCTGCTTATGCCCAAATATCATATTTTTATTTTTCTGTCTGAAAACTATTACTCAGCATTTTAGGATTCATTATTAGCCTTTGAGTAAGGATATTTTAGCAATTTTGCACAGCAATGTAGGTCTCTTTTCTAACTTTAGGAAATGATATTTTTCTTCTGAGCCAAGACCATTTCTTCATATGTGAGAACTAATTTTTTCAGCCACTAAACCAAAGACAGAGTATTGTGAAAGTTATTTAATATAATTGCAAATTTTAAGTAAGACACTTTACCCAGCTAGGAAAGGATGCGATGTGACGCATAAATGTTGTTGAATATGTTCTATTGTTCAGTTCTTACCTGTAATCAATGTATTGTATTATTTCATTAGTTGCTTTCTGATGTATAACATATGCCAAATATTTGTATCATTTGTTTTGTTTCTTATCAAAATAATTGACACACAAAATAATTGACCTCAAAAATGCATTTCACTTTGTGGTTCTTCTTGGGTAGGGAAAAATACTACTTTTACAAAAGGTGAAAGCATTTTTCTCTCTCATTTTCAGGGGAAAAGGTTTTATCAGCTCCATGCCAAATTCCTGATGGCTGAATTTCAGACTAAAATAGGAGAAAAAAACACTGCAACACAAAAGGTGTATCATTTCTTTTTATTAATCCAAGGCTCATTTGTTTACTAATAAAGTATGTTATTTTAAACACAGAATAACAGAATAGGAAGGGACCTTGGAGATCTTTCCAGAGAAATGGCTGTCCAATCTCTTCTTAAAAACCTTCAATGACGGAGGACTCATGACTTCTGGTAACAAGTTGTTCCATTGACGAACTGTTTCCACTATTAGCAAAGTTCTCCTTAATTCTAGGCTCTCTTTGATTAATTTCCATCTGTCATTTCTTGTCCTGCTGTCAGGTGCTTCAGGGAATAGGTTGAAAACTTCTCTGTGACTGCCCCTTAGATATTGGAAGAGTATTATCATGTCTTCCCTTGTCTTTCTCTTCCTTAGACTAGACATATTTTCTACCTCAAGCACAACAGCTCTCAAATAAACAGGTTTTTGATTCCCTTTTCCAACAAGATACAAACTTGGTAGGCTGCCTAGAATCATTGATTGAGATGGGCTACTATAGAAATAGATTTATAATAAGTAAATAAATAAATAAAT